>JAQGCX010000101.1:0-27915 GCA_034700205.1 Plectus parietinus
CCTTCTATACCCTCTTATTCCGTTTTCGTGCCGCTTGCTGCCAATGGGACAATACTCAAGTCGTATTTCGCGTCACTTTTGTCTCGATGCGCGGTGCGATTATTGATTTCTATATCGCAACGCTGAAGCGCGGTCCACCCGGTCTCGATGCAAAGTTTTTTTTATAGTACTGTCGAGGTGTTTTGCTTCAGCATTGCAGCATATAAATCGATAGTGCTATATTGTGTGTTGCCTGATCAGGTTCGAAAAATCAATAAGTATGTTTTTGTGTTGGATAGGGGCTGTCTACAAATTACGTAACCCTTTTGAAGGGGGGGGATTGAGAGGGTCGGTTACACATGACGTCATGGTGACGTCATGGTAACCAAATCAATCGATGATTATATGTGACAGCGTTAGTATAACCGAGAGGGGAGGGGGTCGTCGAAGCTCGATTACGTGAGGGGGGTAGAGGTCAAAATTTGGGTAATGACATTTGTAGACAGCCCCATACCGTAGTTTACTCCCCCGCCTGGTCGCCGAATTTCCCACTGCACCATTGGAGAACAAATTGATGTTCGCAACAAACCTCAACGGTGAAGTCGACATGACCAGGTGTGTCGATAAGATTGATTCTGTGCTGCTTCCAGTAGAACGTGATGGCAGCAGACTGAATCGTGATTCCTGAATCAACAAGATTCGTAACACAGTCAAATTCACGCGCTTTTTGTGAACCCACCTCGCTCACGCTCCTGTTCCATAAAATCGGTGATTGTGTCTCCAGAGTCCACATCGCCCGCCACTTTCGTTGCTCCTGCCAAATACAGCATGCGCTCGGTCGTCGTCGTTTTCCCTGAAATAATGTAATTCATTCCAAGCATGTCTGTATCAAACAAATAGCAAACCAGCATCAACATGAGCAATAATGCCTATGTTTCGAATCAACTTCATTTCGGTTTCCAGTGTTGGCGTTCTCGTAAATTGACCCCGCAGCGCCTTGAGCTTGTGATGAGTCTGATGACTCTGACTGGTGCCGCTGTTCCATCGTCGAACAAGCAAACGATGTCCACAATAGCACGTTTTCAACCGCATATTGATTCGTGTAAGCCGAAATTCAGAAAATTAGCTCACTGGAGAGCGATGAAAGCTGCAAACCAAAGTAAAGACGTTGGTCTTCAGAACGTCAGCAAAACCGGCACTGAATTTAATGGCGTACAAAGTTCGTTCAACAAATCTTTATTCTCATATGTGGCAAAATTCCATATCAGTAAGCGGAGGATTTGAGAACGCTAACGCATTTGGTACGTACATCGCCAGAGCTGCCTTAACCAACACTCCTACATGAAAAAAGAAGTGGTACATTATCTGTCTAGCGAATAAACATCCAAATCAGATTAAAACAAAACAAGGCACGGATCAGACGCAATTAAGTCAAAAAAGTGAAGTCATAAAACAGCTTTCTTGATACGATGTGCAAAGATTCCAAGTTTAGTCACCAGCAACAATAGAAAGAGCACGGATAGCGCGCAACTTGGCGTTGATAAGATCCTTGTAGGCGGTTTCGGACGCCGGAAGACTTTCGGTATGCGCTTCCCGACATCGCCGGTCGGTCATTTCTTTCATGGCGTCCAAATGAAGTCGCTGAAAAATACACAATAAATACCAGGAAAATTTTGCTTCAATGATCACTTGAATATCGACGAAGGCATCGAAGCTTGGTTCGATAAGATTTCTGCCAGCAGTTGCGAAGCGCTTCATCTCCTCTTGCGATTGACTTTCCAGTGCTTCGGCTTCAGCACGACTACTGGCCAAGGCATGTTTTACCTTTAACCGAAGTGACAATTGTGCGCTGTCGCATTGTAAAAGAATAGCAAATTGTGTACTTGTTCAATTTGAGCATTGTCCACATTAGCAGCATGCTTCAACTTATCCAAGCGAGTCTGCAGTCGACCGCATTCCTGTCAACACAAGCAAAATTAAAAATAGAGAAATACTAAATAATCTGACAGAGGCAAAAGTTTTGAACCCATTAGATGTTCCTGTGCGACATTTGACTTAGTGATATGATTTACACTGAGTAGATCTTTATTAGTGTTGTCTTTTTGTTGCATCATTGTGATTCGTTTTGGTTTGTAATATAGATGAGTCAGTCCACTGATCATTTTTGGTACTGATGTACTGGTACTGGTACTGGTCCAGTTTTCAAGTACTGATCGCGCAAGCACTGAGTCATTCAGTACCAGTACCAAAACGAAAAGAACAGCAAAAATTAAGCAAAAAAATTGGCGGCCATGAAGTTTTCCAAAATATGTCAGATTTTCTTTTCAAATTTGAATTTCAAACTCAAAAATGCTCTAAATTTGAATTTCCCGCATGAAAAACTGATTTTTCTCTCGAAAATATCTAATTTCGCGGCGTTTTTGGTCAATATTTGTTGTACTGGTACTGGTACTGACAGTACTTGAGCTGTACTGGTACTGTACTGAATATTTTTTTGGTACTGGTACTGGTACTGACGCATCTATAATTTGTATGTCAAGGGTCTAGTCGTTTTATCGCGATACACGGGGCTAGATATTGTCTAACACTTTGCCAAATAAAGAAAGAAAGAAAGAAAGAAAGAAAGAACAGCCACAACAGTGCGCAATCAAGACTGAATTAAGCATGGCGTCATCAGTCTCATAGTTAAGCCGGTCTCACCAAAAATGCGTAACAAAAACGAAGTAGGTAATTGACACAGACTGACCTGCCGAGCAGCATCGAGTCGTTTCAGCGTCTGTTGCCAATGCGCATAATGAAACGCTTCGCTGTATCTGAAGCGCGTTTGATACTATAGTCAGAGAACGATGACAACAACTGCTTACTTTTTCACACCTTCGCAACAAGTGGTCGTTGAGTCCTCAATCTGGAAATACGAACAAATTGTCGTAAAGGAAAAAGAATTGGTTAAGCAGCTACAAAGAATCTGATGGAAAAGTGCGACTGACTAGGGTTGCCAGATATCCAAAACCGCCGAGGAGTACATTTTAAAATTCACATATGCAAATTTTTAAATCCCAAAATTTTCATATGCATCTTTTACTCATGCAAAATTTAAAAAAACTGTAAAATCTAGTGGAAATTTTCGTCGGTATATGCTGTTCTTTGAATCGTTTCATTGACATTTAAGACCTAATATCTGTGGAGGAGCACGAGGAGTACGGTACGGCTGCCAAGGAGTACATTATGGGTACTCCTGAGGAGTACACACTCCAGGAGTATGCGCCCCTCCCGAGGAGTACCTTTTACCTGGGAGGAACACACCTGGCAACCCTACGACTGACACCGTCCATCTGGTTTGGAAATGAGCAAATTTGCGAACGATGTTTAATTTGTATATGCACAGAAGTTTGGAAAAATGTCAAATACACAAATCGTTCTGCTCAGTACTTACCAGCTCATCTGCGTTTCTGCCTGCTTCCCTCGCACTTTGCGACCAAATCAACGCGATTGATTGCAATGAGTCGCAGGTAGCAGCCGTTTCTACATTCTTGCTCATAATTGCTTCGCTCTTGGCCACAGCTGTAAGAACAAGAAACGCGATCTTTGTCAACAAATTCGGTAATAAATCAAGCGAACAAACCCAATTGGGCTTCCCGCCATTTCTTCAAATCTTGGGCAAGCTTTCGGCAATTCTTATCCGTTTTCTCGAGCTGTTCGCGCAGTTTCGACTGGGGCTGTCCCTCAACAACAACACTTGCTGGATTTGCGTGACTAACGCTCGTTTTTTGAGCACCAAATGGATTCTTCCTACAAAAAAACATAGATTAGAATTCTTCCTACAAAAAAACAGTTTAGATTAGAATTCTTCCTACAAAAAACAGTTTAGAAACAGAAAGGGTTACCGTACCAATTTCTGAGACAAATTACTAATCAAATATTTAAAAATCAAGCTAACACAAGCAAATGTAGAAGTAAGCCAAGCAGAACACTGGCAGTTTTGTTCATTCAGTCAGAGCGACTTGACAACAAAAAGAAGAAAGCAGGATTACCAAGACATCGTTGATTAACTTCCAAGGCAGTCAAACGTAAATCATAAAACATCCATATTCAACTCGTTGTATCTACAATTCGAATGAAACAGAACTTGAAGATCGTGATGACATGTTTCTGCGCCCGCCGACTCGCCGAGTCCACCCAACCGAAGAGACAGTGCTATCTGTGATACACCAAGTTATACGATAAAATGTTATCGTTGTGAGATCCAATATTTTCGACACGCATTCTGAGGAAGATGTTGAATTGAGCCCTCCAGTCCGCGGCACAAAATCGAAGCCTTTAACGACCGTCAGCAAGGTTGCAATTCGGTTATGTCCGAAATAGGCAAGTGCAAGTGACGTAGTACCGGGTCTATTTCTAAATAATTAGTTTGTATATCGCAACCGTTTTGTTGAGAGGTCTCGGGCGAAGAGCAATATGACCGCTCCACAGGGTCAGCAGCAGCCTCTGGGAACGACCTACTCCTGCTTAGGCTTAGGCTTAGGCTTAGAGTTGCCGGATTTCAAAAAATGCCAAAGCAGTAGATTTATACAAATTTTAAAATGCAAATTTTCGTAGCTAATTAAAAATAAAGTGATTTTTCACATACAATTTTTTAAACGCAGATCTCTAACACTACAGGGGCGGATCATGGGGCATTGGTGGCGCGATTACAAAATGGTTGGGGGTCCCCTGTGCGACTCAAAGCATCACACGCGAGTGCACGTAGTGCACGAGCCAAAAAGCAGTATGATGAGCTCCAAATAGGCGCGTAGGCAGCAGGGGGGACGGGGGGGCTGGGCCCCCCGTCATTAAAAAAAAAACGTGTTCGCCACGTAGTGGCGAAACTTTTCTAAAACAGTTGCCCCCGTCCTTCGGTTTCTGGCTACACGCCTGGATCCAAAGCAGTAGTTTATCAAGCAGTAGATCCCACCTCAAAGCAGTAGGTCTGGCAACCCTACTCCTGCTCGGTCGCAACGTGAAGGGATCGGCATCGACGCCGAAGTGCGCGTCCAGCTGATCGACGCACAGGGTTACGGTACGGAACTGCATCTCAAGGCCAGCATTAACCACCGCGACAAGTTCGAAGCACTGCTGTACCAGTTATTTAACCCAATTAAACCCAGTTAATAACGTAGTTATTTTTAACTGAGTTATGAAAACCAATAACTGGATTTAACTGGGAACTGGGTTATCTACAAAAATAACTAACTGAGCTTTTATTGGAAAAATCCAGTTAACTCAGTTATGAATGACGGAGATAAATGGAGATAACTGTGTTCAATAACTGGATTTCTTTGGAAGAAAACCTCCGTTATTAACTCCGTTGTGAATGCAGTCACCTGTCTGACAACGGTATTTGATCGTTTTTCGTTCTCTTTGATGTGTGCTCGATGGATGTCCACTTTTTTGAAAGTGCAAAAGCAAGCCGAAACGTGTAGCGCCATGTTTGATACTGCTAAAAAACTTTCTGAAATAACTGGATTTTTTGCTGAAATAACTGGTATAGTTATTTTGCGAAATAAAATAACTACGTAAAAAATTCAGAAAATAACTAACTGGATGAACATAACAAAGTTTTTTTTCACCGGAGCAGAGCAATAGTTTGAAGTCGGCGACACCGACGTGCTCTTCTTTCCCGGACAACAGCCAGAGGCAGATGATGGGTGTGGGGGCCTGAATACACCTGTACTGTGTCGTTTTTCAGGGGGGGCCCGGGGGCCCTACGTCACCTTCCTCGGGGCCCCCTTCCGTACTAGGGCTTGCGGGGGGCCTGAATACATGTAATCATTGTAATCCACTTTGATCCGCCCCTGACAACAGCCATTGGGCGACCTGAGCCGCATATGCACCTGCACCAGGCGCGACAACACCAGCCACTAGCCACAGGCTTTGCAAGCTCATCAGCCACGGCGTACAGTCTGAATCACGGCAACCAGACCCGGATGAGTACGTACCTTACCTAACGCAAAACATATGTATTGATTTTTTCGGCACTCATCAGGCAACACAAAACATAGTACTATCGATTTATATCCTGCGATGCTGAAACAAAAGACCCCCGGTCTGGTCGCCGTGATCTTGATAGTACATGGAAGACGCTCTACGCAATCGTGATGGCGATCGCGGTGGTCGTGTTGGCGTCGGTGGTCATGATGGCTTGTGGCGGGAACAAGAAGCCTTCGCCCAAGAAGAAGCGATCGCAGCCCAACAAGGTCATCAAGAAGACTGGCAAGGAGCCCACGAACAAGGAGCAGAAGCCGACCGGCAAAGCGGAAGAGCCGACGACGACGGCGCCGTCGACTAGCGACTCGTTGTCCGTCTGCATCTCCTCGGGTCTCTCGTCGGCATCCGAGCGGGTGCCCAGGGACAACCCGGACTATGCGACCATCGGCAACGTGTCGTCGTTCGCGGTGACGTTCGAGCCGACCTCCGGCTCAGGCGCGTAGCCAGAAACCGACCGACGGACGGGGGGGGGCAACTGTTTCAGAAAATTTTTGCCACTACGAGGCGAACACGTTTTTTTCAAAACGATGGGGGGCCCAGCAACCCGCCCCCCCTGCTGCCTACGCGCCTGCTCCGGCTGATCGAGGACTCGAAGTTGACGATCGCTTGATCCTGTTGTCACACTCGGTCTCCTCTTGTCATTCACCCACTGATCTCCAAGTGTCACCACCATTGATTTTAAAACATTTCATCGCATTCAGTTCAATACTTGCACACGCGGCGCGCAACATGCTGGGATGTAGTCTGTTCGCAGTAAAAGATAATCGGTTCAGCAAAATGCTGGGACGTAGACTGTTCGCAATATAAGATTATCATGTCAGTTGAATTGAGTGCAGTTCTTATTTCTTATTTCATGCGATTGAACTACCTGGCTCGCGGTCGAAAAATCCGTTCCTCCAAATGTTTTCCATTGATTTCATTGGCATTTCCGAATGTGATTTATTGTGCGAGCGAATGGAGATGAATTTGATTCGATGTGGATGAGAATGTGCGCAAACAAGGTAGGAATACTAAAAACGAGGACAAATGGGTCGATTGTAATGGTGGGACATGTCGTGTCGTGGTATGTAAACAGGTGACAAACGGCTAAAAGAGCGTCGGTGCGTGCGTCAGTGGTCGCCGGGCCGTTCTCAGGTGCTTATCTCCGCTGACCGTCACTCGCCGACGCCGTCCGTCTGTTTGTGGTCGTTGGGCTGACCACTGACCACAAAGCAAACCCGACTGCGCGCTCGATTGTCCCCGCCGCGGGTTCGCTAAACAGTTGCCGACGACTTTCGATCGCCTACGTCGCCTCTGCCTGCCGTCCGTCCAGTCGCCACTCGGACCACCTGTGGACGCACACGTCGTCCATTCTGTTCGCCCGCGTTCTGCGTTACGTTCGGAAACAAACAGTCAGTCAGTCAGCGGTCCGTGTCGTAACTAGTTAGTGCGCGGTCGTCGGCGAATCGGCGCACCCGGACCGCCTTCGTCGTGACACGCCGTCCGTCGCCGCCTGCCGCTCCCGTCGCTCAGTCCGTCGGTTTCCTCTCAATTCGCTCTCCATCTATTGCCGGCCACGATTGGCCGTTTCGACTATGACCAGCGCAATTTGCTGGTCGGTGTGTCCGAAGAAGTGACCAGCGCCGCAAGGGGCCGTCGAGTTGGCGCCAGCATCACGGGGCCTAATTCCTGGCAATTGGCTCGATTTGGCGCCTGCGCGTCGACTGCCATGTGGTACTCACCAGTCGCGCGCTGATTCGATGGGCGTCCGCATCTGTGCACTGATTAACGGCTACTTGGATTCGCTCTATTACTTCTGCTCGACCACCTGCTGTTAAGTGGCACCGTCTTCCCCTGGAAAAATTCCAAGATGGCGCAGAGACATTATCGAGGGAAGATGATGAAGAAGCTGTCGGCGAGCATTTCCGGTAAGAATGCGAACTCGTAGGTCGACTTGCGTGCGAGCGTGCGACTTGGACAAAAGAAGAATGGGTTGTGATTTACAGTCGGTCTGTTGGTCGAGCTTTTGTGCAAATGTGACGTCTAGAACCGACGGCTATTGATACGGCGCTGGGCGGAAGCAGGCACACTTACATATCGCCGTCGCCCCCACCCAACACCCAATTGCGCGATTTCAGTAGCCGATTGGATTATTACCGGTTTTTCTAATCGGTGGCCAATCGTCATTGCTGTCAATGCGATGAGCTACGCCCAGTTTGTCGAGAGGATGATCGGTCGCCCCGTGCCGACTGCTACGAGATTTGCAAGGCTGGCCGCGCTCGTAAATCGAAACACGACCAACAGCGGAATGACCGCACACATGCGAATACTGTGGTCATAAAACGATGCGACGACGGTCATGTCGTACAGACGCGACCTCGGCTGTCCCACGAGTGGGTGGCGCTGGGCAACTCTGCGCCTAGGGATCGCATAGATCTGTATCTCTCGACGCTGATGACAATGACATAATATTTGCACGCGGGTGTGGGGGACGCTGTTGCGAGAGAAAGGCGCATTCCTCCCCCCAGCATATGCTTCGCCGATGAAGATGCAGCTGTTCACTTCTCGTGACAGCGACACTTCAACGATGTTTTACTCTCGGACGACCCGCCAAAGGCGCAAGAAAACGTCGTGATTAACGATCCGTTGTTTGCATGTCGGGAATTCTTCGGGGTGGGGGTGCACATTCTTTAGCGCGCACAATCAAGGAAACACGTCGTTCAGTCAACTTGTTTCAGATCTGCTGAGTATGCAGAGAAGAACGCACCACGCGAGTACGACGTGCTGCGAAGCAACGGAAGGGTAGGTCTTTGTGCAATGTTTTGCGGCATTGGGGCGACGATTTACGCGGACTGTCGCCGACGACCCACCGGGGCGGCGTTGGCGACGGAAGCAGCACAAAAGATCACGTCGGCATTACGTCGATTGAGGTGGAATCAAATACGCGCAATTGACGACTTGGTGCGCCCGCATGCGAGAATTCGCGACTGCGCACGATTTCGATATTGACATGCTTTCCTGAATGGAGGGGCCAGTTTTGCGTACCTAGCGCCACCTAACTCCAGTCAAACATGACACGGCGGCCCCTTTTTGCAGCTCTTCTGGACTACATCACGCCTCGCAAATGGGCAATGTGACCATGTTGAAAATGTTGCTACAGAACAGAGTTCAGCCAGTCGACGTCGAGGACGCGAAAGGTGCAAAAAAATTTTTAGCATCGCATATATTCATCATTTCTACGAGAGTTAACCGGAATTTAATATCGTTTAAACAGAAAGAATGATGTTCATGGGACAAAGCAATTTTCGCTGCTAAAATATCATTGAGTTTCATTTACTATAATGATAGAGAGCAGGAAAAAACCATTTCTGTTAATTGTCACACAACGAAATTGGCCGCAAACGTTTTCAGTGTACGGTGCGTCTTGAAAATCTGGTTAACTCTCGTAGAAATTACAAGTATAGGACGTGTGGTGAGCATGACAATGTTTAGGACGAACACCACTGCATTATGCAGTCGCTTTGAGCTCGACCGACGCTGCCAGTCTGCTGCTTAGTCATGGTGCGAGTCCTGACGCCGTCGACTGCGACGGCACAACACCGTTGCATATAGCCTGCGAAGACGGCATGCTTGATGCGGTATGACAGCCTTATATCAATGCATTCATCAACGACTTTGTCTGTCATTTTAGGTTAGCCTACTGTTCTACTACAGAGCGGACGCGTGCGCAACTAACAACGTTGGGAAGTCGCCCTTTGATGTTGCTTGCGAATTCGGACGCTTTAAGGTAGGGGTGCAATCATGTTGTACAAAAAGAATCACGGCGACCAGTGCGCGATCAATAAGGCTGGAAAGTCGCCCTTTGATGTGTCCCGCTAACCATTTCAAATTTTCGTTAATCGCTATGGAACAAAAGAGCGCAAATACGAGTTCTCAAATTGGCGTCCTGCTAAAATTCTGTCACTACGTAAAATTTTTTTGTCCTCCCGCCAAAAACCGTAATTTTGCACTAGCCGTTATAAGACAGCATAATACAGTATGCTTGTGACCCGACTGGTTTCGCTGGGGCCGACAGTACTGCGATTGTGAATTATCCAACGATTGTTTAGACGGTCGAACTGCTGTTGGACAGTGGCGTTCCAACAAAGTATTTGATGCAAGCGCACCGTACGACTGCGACGGTGAGACAGCAGCGCCACGCCGTCTCTGGATTCCATTTGGCCGCACGCCAGGGTCACTTGCAAGTGCTGACCCTACTGCTCGAGTACGGCTGGCCTATCGACCGCCTGCTGCCCTCCGGCACGGCGCTCCACGAAGCCGCCGCTAACGGTCGTGTGGAAGTCGTTCGCTTCCTCATTCACGTATGATAATCCGTGTTTTCGTATGCAAATGAATTTCAATGGTTGTGCAGGCTGGCGCCGAAGTCGATGTGCCGAACGTGGACGGTCACACGCCGCTCGACCTGTCGAAGAAGAACGCACACAAGAGCCCCATTTCGGCGAAGGAGATTCGCTATCTGCTCAAAGGTGCGCCCGCCCATCGTCGGGTTAATCCGCCGCCGACCCCGCCGCCTGGCCAGACGGCCTTGACGTCCGTCCGTCCGTCCATCGGCAATGGTCACTCACGGGTCCCCGCCGCGTCGTTGATTACAGACTGACCTCGGCGCGGCGCGTCGATGGCTGCTCGGCCATCACGTTCGGGCCGCCGTCGTCTCCCTTCGTCCCCCTCCGTTCCCCACCCATGGCCATTGCCGCTGTTGGACTGGTCAATTTGCGCCCACCCGGCTCTCTGTTGCTCCATCGATCCGCTGCGACTATTCGGGCGGGCCATTCGGTCCGTCTGCGCGCTATTGGATACTTCCGGACGGCTTAGATGCGGTCCAATCGTCCCTTTTGATCGGCGCCGTCAGTACTGTTGATTACGTCTGCGTTCATTTCGTGTCGATGAGTGACGCCGCTTCCACTTCTTCCCTCCTCTCAAGAGCGCGTGAGTGAGTCAGAATCGGCGGGAGAGGGGGTACTTCTTTCTTTCAGTTTTCCCGCCGCTCTGTCGTCAGCGATTTACGGGCGTCGGTCCGCACAGAGGAACGCGTCTTGCCGCTTTGTCTCTGCATCTGATCACACGCTTATGTATGGCCATTAGTACGCGCTTCTGATTACGATGGGCGTTAACCCCTGAGCACAAGGACCCATTTGGCACTACGCTCGTTCCTTTGCATTGGTGTGTGGTGAGCGCTTAGCGATAAATAGGGTTCCGGTGAGCAGACAAGACGGAAGACCCGAGGCGTGCAGGTCGTGCATATCCCTTGTTTGCGCAGAGATGACCCGTTGTTGCCGTCTTGGAGAGACGGGATATAACTGGGACTTGTGTGCGGGTCCGTAGGTTGACGAAAAAACAATCAAGGTTGGTGAGCGTTGGCGACTGCGGCGCATTCCTGATGTTGCGCTGGGAAAGGACGGAGCGTCCTCGGCGACGACCGTCGATCCGTCATGCATACGTCGCCGAGACGCCGTCGGACAGCGACTCGGTCGCGTCTCAATTCCTTCGATATCGCTCAGCCGTCTTCTGGCATGATGCGGTCACTACGCCCATGTCTCGGGCCACTATCGACTCGGGACCAGGCGCGGCCAGCCGGCTAATATCGGAAGTGCAAGGGAGGGAGACCCAGTAGTCGTTCCGCCCCCTGTCACCCAGATCGTCTCCGCAAGTTTGATCAGCAACGGCGCCCCCAACCGCCGCCCTTCGTCTTAAGTATAGTCAGAATTTTTCGAACGGTTCGCTGTCAAAATTCAGAATTTATTGTAGTGAGTATGATTACTTCCTATCATTTAAATCCATTTCTTGTAAACGTCCCACAACGACATTTAGTCACTATTGCGCATCTAAAATTCTGGAGTCCGGGTGATTTCTACAGTATTATGAGTATAGGCAGTCAGCTGGCGATTTCCGCATCAACCAAGTGACCAGTCGAGTCTGTTGGCGCGAATTTCCGGTCGTGACCCTGCGTGCGTGCGATGCGACCGCGAAATCGCCTAATCGACTGTCGTGCTCGGAACGGCCTGACCGCTGTCCGGAGTCGACGATTTGATTTAGTACGATTCGTCGTCGACCAGTCACCACCCACTATCTACGCCCATCTGCCCATGCGTAATCCTCCGAGATGTGCTAATCGTATTCATGAACGGCTCCGCAATCGGCCTTGACCTGAAAGCCTCCAGTCTTCTTAGCTGGTGCATCGATCAGCCCCTCCTGAATGATCGTGCGACTAATTTTAACGATTGTTCGAATTGAATCGCGCGCTGAATGTATTGTGTCCCAACGCGCAATCAGTGATATCAATCATGTTTGTTGACATTTTCAACTTGAGGCTCGCGCTCTCTCGATCTGCGAGCGTTCCCGCCCTCAGTAGAGTGTACGGAGCCAAAGATCGCTGTTCGACCTTTCGTGTTTTTCCGAGTTTTCTCAACATATTTTTCTTCCGAACGACATCCACCCTTCTGCTGCTTTCAATTTCTTCATCAGAATTTCGATTCAGTTTGCAACTGAAGCCGGAAGAGGATAAATCGATATGACTTTGTGTTCCTTCTCTTGTGATGAGTCAGCTAGCTGTACCTTTTCACTTAAGTATTCTTTTTTAAACCTCTTGCAGCATGTGTGGTGAGTAAGCAAATCTGAATTTTCGCAGCTGGTCGGGAGTTGTTGATGCGACGATTCACAGGCCGAAAGATCAATAAGGGACTGCCGTCTGAGTCCGGGTGGAGTGTTTGTCTGCGCTAAAAGCATAATTTCCATGCTCAGAGTGCGGTACATGTGGTCATTCGCTTTAATTAGGCATCGTGATGGTGTATTCTCGAAGGCCCGAATAGTGGACAGGACTGTTTGTTCCCACGATGACTGACCAGTGCGCGCCCGACGTGTGGGTGGCTGTGGGCACGGAGCGCCACCCGGAGCTATTGGCGTGATTTGCGCGCACGGGCCGCGTCCTTGCAGTAGTGTGCTGGTAGACTAGGCAGCTGTGTTTTTCCTGGGCGCTCTTTTTCGGCGCCTTGGTTGATTGGAGGCCGCGTCGGAGCAGACGGTGCTGGACCATCGCGGTGCCGTGGCCGAAATCTCCGCACTCCTTTGCGATCGCGGCGACCACCTGCTGAGCCGTAACCGGCCGTTCGTTGCCCGGAGTCACTTTGTCTCGCGCGCGCGTCTTCTCTGTTGTCTCCATCGCGGTGTTGTGTCTGTGCGATGCACAGTCCCCGTTTGCGTACAGTGTGCAGTCGCCGCGTCGCTCGCACTACTCGATTACGCGTTTCGCACCCCGACCTGAATCTAGATGATTGTTTGGCCGACCATCCTATTAATACGATTGTTCGTTTGCAGAGTGGAAGCGATTTGCGTACGGTCGAGTGGTCGACGAGTTTGCGGGCACCTCATCGGACGAACTGAGCGTCAGCGTTGGAGATATTATTTGGGTGAGTAAACAAGTCACACGCCTCCTCTATTTATCCTCGGGTAAATGCGTCCACTCCTAATCTGTAATGAAAGCGAACCGGCATCTGTCTGACTGATTTCCATGAATACGAGAATGCGATTTTTGTGTTGTGCCTGACTGCCTTTCTGTTTTTCGAGAGGCCAGGAATAGAAGTGCACGGTTGACTGCCCGTCGCGTCTGCTTTGAACGATACTGCGCTCATGAATACGCATTGCTGGGTCGCGCGTTAAAAATTAAGGCCCGTGAAATTGTTTGTGGCAGCGAGGCTTTGGCACAGAGCACCGGTAAATGCATTGATTAGCTGGGTGCGGGCTCACGCTAATTATGCTAATAAGCGCGGAGAGAGGGGAGAGAAGGCGGCCGGACGAAATTATAGTTCTCGGCACGCGCTGCTTTGTGGCGATTGTCTGCCGCTTATTGCTCGTTGGACTGGGGGATTGTGCTTTGAAAGGCGCCGCCTGAATGGACGGACGACGGTCGTGCAAACGTCGTCGGACAGATGGAGAAGAGGGGGATCGGTGTGAGACCAACGCCGGTCGGCGACGGCGCTGTTTACTCCGAGCCGACGGACGTGGGCAAGTGTTGACCCAGGAGGAATGGACGAGGCAAATTCGCACGCACAGTTCGGGCCCTAGCTTGTCTCGACGAAGACGATGATGAGTCGGCGAACGGCGTTCCAACGCGCGCGGCCGACGTCTTCTCGATCTTCGCTGCGCACAACACGTGTAGTTTACTATGCCGAACTTGCTGTCAGCAAAAAATCGGCAGATTTTGGTGACCGACCCTGCGCCTGTTACTACCCTTGGCGGTTTCCGATGCTGCTTTTTACATCTGTTACACGGCTTGTTCGAGTCGTGCCGGAGACTCGGCGGTGGAGCACGGACGGCGTTCATTGCGCCACCCGAGCGACCGCCTCGCTCGTTACAAAAAGTTACACTCAGGAATCGACGGCATCGCTGGTTCGGACACCAGAGGCTTGCCCATTCTTACTTCCGTCCGGCCCGCCGAGTCTCAGGCGGCCGCGTCGCCTTTGTCATCGACAACCTTGATGTTATTCGGGATAAGACCGCTGATTCGGCGTGGCGTCGTTCCGTCGGGCGTTGCGTGACTGCGCCCGTTCGTCCGTGTGCTACGAGGTCGTTTCAAACGATCCGTCGCTCTCCGTTTCGCGCTTCGATTCTTTGGACGGTTTCCTTTGAACGGCGCCCAAGTGTTTTGATCCATTTTGCTACGATCGGCCGGCGACAGTACCGTAGTCGTTGAGGCGGTTGCCAGTTTTGTTTGCTCATTGGCGCTAAGCCCGCGCGGCCGGAGTTTGTCTTTGAGTACGAAGGCGGCGGCGATGCGCGAAATCTCCAAGATCACCGCAGTCGGGTCCGACCCGGTCGCTAGTCACACTGGTGTCGCGGGGCGTTAGCATACTTTGAAGGCGTAATTTCGACGCTCGTGGAGGAATGAAGACGCGTCGGTCGCTGTCGGCGGTCGCACTCTGGGTCTTCGTTAGACTGCGCACTTCTTCCTACGTCGCATTCGTTTCCTGACCGCTCGTCCCTTGTTGGTGCCGGGCCGGAAGGAAAAACCCCGCCCGAATCGGCCGCCGTCCGAATCGATGATGAATAGGGCCGTTCTCTCAGTGCCGGGCAACTCGCACTGATCGCGTACCGTCGTTGCTCGCTTTTACCTTTCCTGGCGTTCGCCGCCCCTTTAATCGCGCTGTTCTCCGCGGCTCTGTTCAATGCCACCGCCTATGGCTGTCACCAACTGCGCTCTTCCTGCTCGGTCGTTTTTTGTCGCTCATTCTCTGCCGATGACGACGCGCCGTGCTGCTCGACCACTATGTTTTCCCTCCGGTGTCGCAGCGAACGGCGGATGGCGGCAAGTAATCGCGGCATCCGTCGCCCCGTCCGCCTGCTCATTGCAAGTCGTTATGTCGTGCGTGGCTCGAACGAGCTGGAAATGCCGCCATAGCGCGGGTCCCGACCCTCCGGCTTAGTGTCCATGATGTATGGGACTCGAGCGAGCACCACGGACGCCGGTGCTTGCGCGATCGGCCGATCTTAGGCAGATAGTCGGTCAGTTGTTAGACGGAAGATATTCGGCCAAAGAGCGGATCGCGGCGTGATTGTGTCGGAGCGGCCGACCGTCGGAAGCTAATGGCGCGCGAAACGACCGTCGACTGCAGCGCTCTCTTCGCCGCCGGACTGGCGACGATGGCGACGGGTGCGAGGCTGCCAAGAGCGTTCGTCGACTGATCAGAGCATCGGCCACTGGACAGCACAGCTCTGGCCGCGATGTTCGACCGTCTGCTGCGAGCGGTCGGACTGCGGCCGTCGCGCAAGAAACAGTGCGTGTGCGACGAGTCGGTGAAGACCGTGTCCAAGAACTGTCTCCAGTTCGAAGACCCTCGTCTTCACGCCGGCTACTTGGAGCAGTGGTGTCGTCCTTCCCCCTCTCCTCGGCTGCGTCGATGCGGAACTCGGGTACTATAAGAAAAACTCGACTACCAGAGCCACCAAACCATTTCAAATTTTCATTCATCGCTACGGAACAAACGAGCGCAAATACAAGTTCCTCTGTTGGCGTCCTACCAAAAATTTCTTCACTATACAAATTTTTTGCCCTCCCGCCAAAAACCGTTATCTCGCGCTTGCCTTTATAAGACAGAATGATACAGAATGCTAGTGAGTTGCTCTGGTTGCCGAGTTTCTGACAGTAATAACCGCAAGGATCCCAACTGAGCCAAATATTTACCGCATTTGCAGTTATTGAATGATTGATATTTGCCGGTTCGCCTAGAGGTCTTTTTTTTGAGCGTTTACCGGTCTTTTTGTCGATATTAAATGATCGGACTGAAGATTGATTGTTCGTTTAAGGCTGCCGGATTTGCCAATGGTCGAATTGATTGGTTTTTCGCATGTTTTTGTGCGATTCGCCTGACGCCCGTTCATGGCCAATTTATAATCACTTGAATATATTTTGCAGATCACTGAGCGCAACGATTCGAAGCGATGGAAGGGTGTGATTTTCGGACACAAGTTTAACTCTCGCAGCGGTTTCTTCCCGCCGTCGACGGTGGAAATAGTGGACAAACCAGGTAATAAATGAGCGTCAGTTGTACTACGGGGGGAGTGGAAGTTGCGCGTAAGAGCGAGTGATCGGTAGAAAACACTGAAGGTGATGGTGGCGCGGCACCGCCAGCCGGTGTGCTTTTGAGCACAGACATTCGTCAGCGCACCATCATTTGTTTTGACTGCCCAGGCCGACCCATTGCGCGTCTCCGCCATTGCCCAGTCGCCGATCAATCATCCGACGCCCGAGAAGCCGTGACTTCCGCTCCGTCGAAACAAAGCCTCTCGAAAAAAACAACGCGTGTACGACACACAGCGGAAAGAAATGCTCTTTTTGTGCGCAGCGATATTTACGAGCCACTCGCGCCCCCCTCCTGTCCTCGTCCCGGCCACGACGGCGCTGCTTGGGTGAACATCAGGTGTTCTCGTCCATCTTTCGGCGGTTGTGGCGGGCGCGGTCTCAGCTGCGGCGGCCGTGTCTGCTGAAGATTGGCATCGCGGCCAGTCGAAACATTGCGGTGCCAAACCGCTGTTGTTCTTAAATGATTGGCGCGCTTTCGTGAGTCGTCGGACAGGTATGCCTGGGTGGCGCCAACACATACTTCTGAGCGTCCCGTCCCCCCGGTAGTTACGAGCTGGCGACCACTTAGTCATTGAATCGTAAACGATCGGCTGTGCGCGGGGCGGGCGACTTGGCTTGATGGCCGCTTGCAGCGGCTCTATTGATTGGGCGTGTCGTTAGCACCGCTTGCAAGAGTGAACCAAGTCGGTCGTCCGGACGGCAGCAGTCTTGGCACTTGCGCCCTCCGACCGACCGCTTGGGCGCCGGCATTTCCGTCGCCATTCCCGCCCCTCGAGCGATATCCGGCACAAGTAGTACGCCGGTGCAGCGAGCGGTCCGCGCTCTGTTGCCGATCAAAATTTAGCAACCGTACGGTCGGGCGTCTGAATATTTATTGCCGCGCAACTTTTTCTTCCCCGCCCGGCTTGGTGTTTTTTTGGGCGTCGTTGCGAACGTTTATCGCATCCTGCCGCCGAGAACGCCGACGAACGAACGCGTTTGGTCACAAGTGATAAGCGCTCCCCTCTCACTTGTCTGTACTGCCCACTCTGACGGCGTCCGTGGATTGCATCGGTGCAGTTTTCAACGCCGGTTACTAATCACTGGGCCGCCACTTCGGGCAAACAGCAGTGTTGTTGTCGTCTCGACTACAATGTGGAGAAGCTCAAAGAGTGACAGTTTCGATTCATCGACTCTGCCTCCACCGAGCCTGCGTTCGCGGCCGGTTCTGGCGACCGTCCGGCGACACAGTGGTATGGATGCATTGCGTCGTATAGTTGCAAGTCATGAATGTGCGCTCAAGCGCCACGCTGCCCATCGTCCGAGTAGCCTTTGGTTTCGATTGTGTCGGCCGGTGTAGGGGCACAAGTACGGCAGCGCGCTGCGTTTCACGCGCGATACGTCAATACGTCAAGTTTCCCGTGTATGATTGCCGCCTGTGGACGGCGCCGCGCTGGGGAGTGCCTCCAGCGTATTGGGAGCGCGAACGGGCCAGCGTCGCCTGCGGCCTGGGCGTCTTAGGCAAGATGGTTGCGGCCGAACGGCCTGTCGCTTGCCCTCGGCTGTTTTTCCTTGTGATCATCACGGAGATTATCAGTTTTATTTTTGCGCGTGTCACCTTCGTCACGGCTGCTGCCCCCTTCCCCTCGTTGATGACAGCGCAATGCGTATCTGAGTACTTATGAGCTTCACTTTTCTCGTTTGAAATGGAAGTGTTTTCACTCGAGTTTTGCACGGTTTGCTGTGAAACGAAGACCATGATTGACAAGCCATAAAATTTGCTTTTAGCAGAACCCAGGCATTTGCGCGAAATTTGTAGAATATTTTGTATACATTACTTCTGACAAGAGACGGGCCAGCGTGGCCTGCGATCGAGCGTCTTAGGCAGATGCTTGCGGCGGAGCGGCGTGTGGGTCGCTGTCGGCTGTTTTTCCTTCCTGGGGCATGGCGCTTCGCCGATTGATGACTGAGACGTGATTGGCGGACATTTGAGCCAGGATCGCCGGTCGAGTGTCAACAGTGCGCAGACGGCGACAGGGCGGAATAATGGCTGCTGAGCGTCAACGCGAACGGCGATCGGTGTGTAGCGCAGAGGGGGAGATGGGGGGCACAAAGCGAGACGTATTTGCGGGTCGAGTAGGCCGACATGTAATGTCCGCGTGCGTACTGCGGTCGTTTCTCCGTTCGACTCGCGCCCATCTCATCCGTCGCACTCTCTTTTGTCCCACTCTTACGCCCGAGCACCACCTTCGCCCGTTCGATCTCGTTGTGCGCCTATCGCGAAATCTTAATGCCTGATTGATGGGCTATTACGCCTGCGGTGGTCTTCGCCTTTGTGCTGTTCGGCACGCTGCTCAACACAGCTGTCACTATCGTCAATTTTGCGTTTTCAGCGATTACGATGTCCCGGTCGTCGAGCCATCGACAAGTGAAGAAAGTCGGTGTGCCGATCGTTCCGGAATTGCCGGGTCCGACAGCCATGTTGGCCAGAGACGGTTCCGCTTCGTGCGTTCTACCGCGAGGTCGCTGCAATACGTCAACGTCCAACTACGGGAGTTTGGAGGCGTTGTCGGCGCCGCACAGTCCGGCTCATCGCGTCGTCTACGGCTACCCTGTCCAGCAGAACGGAAACCACCTCAATGGTACATGATCATCTTTTCGCCGTCCTTGAAGCGCACTCGACCGCTGATGACGGGTCGCGACAGAATACGTCCTTCGCAACTAGGGTTACTAGATTTCCAAATCGCCTAAAGAGTACACCAAGAAACAAGCCTCATTTTTGGCCCAAAAATTTTGTCATTTTTTTCGCCCCACAGGCAAAAAATTGGCGGTTTTTTGCGACACGGGCAAAAAAATTTCGATTTTTGTTG
Source organism: Plectus parietinus (assembly GCA_034700205.1). Lineage (NCBI taxonomy): Eukaryota > Metazoa > Nematoda > Chromadorea > Plectida > Plectidae > Plectus > Plectus parietinus. The sequence continues at coordinate 19,465 of JAQGCX010000101.1, forward strand.
ATAAAGTAGTACAAAGGAGTACGCTGACCTTTAAAAGAGCACTTTTTGCGTACTCCTCAAGAATACACAACAGAAGAGTAAAACCCCCTCTAAAAGAGTACTGCACTCCTCAAAAGAGTACTTTCTGGCAACCCTGTTCGCAACGTCCGCATACGCGTTGTTTTCGTCTGTCCCGCCCGCAATTTCTCATGCTGACACGGCTTTTATCCCGCCGACGTTGCTGTCTGGCCCAGTTCGAACGGAAAGGTTGTTATTACATCGGCGATCGTCGTCAAAAGACGCTTATGACAGTCTGGGCTTTCTGGCGGGCCAGGCTTTGGGCGCACCCCCACAAGTGTCGTGTGTCGATCAATGGCCGACATCAGATTTCGGTCGTTCCCAGCCACGGTTGGTCGCCGGGTGGGTGATGCGCGCTTCAGTGGTGATGACCAGTCGTGGAATGCGCCGGTCGATCGCCGATCTGAGCCTGTTTATGTTTGCAGGCATCGCAGAAAATCCGTCGACGACGCCGGCCAACGGCAACCGCTCCCCGCAGCATCACACGACCGCCGCGCCGCAAGTCGTCGGACCGCAGCCGTGTTCGTCTACACTGTTCCAACAACATCTGCAGCAGCGAATTGCGAGTCCCGACTGTCAGCGGGCAGCCGGCGTTGCCGTCAGTCCCCGCCATCGGAACAGCACGGGGTCGAATTCGAGCCAGGCCAGCTCGGGCTTCGAGAGCATGAAGGTCTGCGTTTTCCTCCTCGTAATCTTCCGTTTGCCTCGCCATCCATCGCTGATCGATTGATACGTCGACGGCTTCTGGCTGGTACCGCGACCACCCGCCCGCCTGCCCGTGCCCAGATACCCTTTCGCCCCGCCCAGCCCAGCGGTCTATTTGATTCGTTTGCGTTTGTTGAGGCGGAGGAGCGAATTGAATTAGGTGTGTTTCTTGCGTTCACTTGCCGCCGCCGTCGCCACCGCCGACGAACGATCGTTTTCGCCATCGCCGCGCTCACATCGGCGTTCCGTTCATCGCAAAACTCGTCATCGCTCGTTCTGTCGCGCATTTCGCCATCATCTGCCGTCGCCTTGCAAGTATTGACCGACCGAATATGTTCAAGTGGAGTCGCGTCGCACCGGTAAACTCGCGGGAATTTCGCGGGCGTTTATGTACTCGATTGCATTTCACTGATACGATTACTGCGCTGCTTCGAGAAGCGCTGGTGGAGTTGGAGTACTTGGCAGCGACGGCGCTCTTGGAGTCCCCTCGGAGCAGAGCGACTGTCGCCTGTGGTGGGACGCTCTGTCTAGACCCGATTCTCTGACCTGTGTGAGACAGACGGAGTGTGCCCAGGACGCGTCGATTTTAGTCGTTAAAAGTTGTTGCGATAGGTCCCATTTACGCATTCCCAAGCTCCCCCCCCCCCTCCTCCTCTTGGGCTCGTTCCATTCTTCGGTCAACGGATTTGTTTTTGCCGACGACTAGTCGACGCCTTAATCTATCAGCATTTTCTCGCCTCCGCACCGGACACCGCTGCCCACGGGATTAGATGTGGCGATAAACTGCGCAGAGACTGTGCGCGCATTCCTTCTCGGTTGCCCCGTCGTGCTGCTCATTGACACTCTCCAGCATCTTTGCTGGAAGCACATTGGTCCACGCAACGGCTTTTTTTCGTTTTCCTGCCTTGCACAATTTATGACGACGTGCGCGCTGCGTAAATCTTCCGATCATTGAGCAAAACGTCGTGAATGAAATGCGGTTTTGGATGAGCGATGATAAGGCTCGTCAATATTGCGCCGTCCCTCCTTCATCACTATGCTTTGGGCGCTAAGTTTGCCGCAGTCGCGGCTTAAGCGACGATTTGCGCACGAAGCGAACGACGTGAGTGACACATGTTGTTCATTGTTGCAGAGTTCGACGCAAGCGTCGGTGGCGACCAACCACACGCTGCGTGGGGACAGTCCGCCGTCGCGCAATTCGGTGCACAGCAGCAGCTCGGGTGGCTCCCTCGGCAGCGGATCGTTGGAGCGACTCGACGAAGGAACCTACACCCCTATCAGCCAGTTGAACGTCGTCGACTTGGTCATGAATGGTGTTCCGGTATGTTTTTTTCGTTGTTCTATCTATACTCTATATAAAAGGAAACACGGCGACCAGTCGGGGGGAGGGGGTACCCTGCTAACCATTTCAAATTTTCGCTAATCGCTACAGAACAAATGAGCGCGAATACGAGTTCCCGAGTTGACGTTCTGCCAAAAATGTGTTCACTACGCTAAATTTTTTGTCCTCCCACCAAAAACCGTAATTTTTGCGCCAGCCGTTATAAGACAAATTGATACAATATGCAAGTCCCGACTGGTTTTCCTGCCGCCGACTATACTCATAATTTCTTTGACGGTAAAGAGAGTACTGTAGAAAGCACCGTAATTTTAGATGTGCAATAGTGATCAAATGACGTTGTGGGACAAATTGAGGGTTTTCGATCGCTTTCCGGTTAATAACCGTTCGAAAAATTCTGACTATAGTTGGAACGGTTTAAGAGCGAATTTTTTTCCTTCAGGATAACGACGTACTGGCCGCATGGCTACATGACCTCCGCTTCGAAGAGTACCTCCCCTTGTTCCTCGGGCAAGGCTACGACGTGCCGACCGTAGCTCGAATGACGCCAGAAGATCTGACAGCGATCGGCATTACAAAGCCCGGCCATCGAAAGCGTCTCACCACAGAGATCCATCGATGGCGTGTCACCGATTCTTGGCCTCTTGTTCCACCATCAGGTGGTTTGAGGTAAGTGCCAGTTCCGTTTTATTTATTACCTACTCCCTTTTTATTATGCATTCTTGGTAAGTCCGGCTTAACTATGGAACTGATGACGTCATGCTCACAGTTACGCCGGGCTCAAAAAAAACACCAAGAATCCATAACAAAAACGAAGAGCCTAATTTAAAGGAAATTAATTCAATAACAATTTCTTGTTTGTTTAGGGAATGGCTTCGATCAATCGGCTTGCCCGAATACGTATCTCTATTCGAGTCGCAAGGATACTCGCAGTTGAAAGACGTCCTGCAATTGACGTGGGAGGACTTCGAAGACATCGGCATTAAACGACTCGGACACCTCAAAAAGCTTGGTCTGGCCATCAAGAAACTCAAGGTTTGCATTTACTCTGTTGTAGTTGGTCTGCATTGTTCTTATCAAGTGTACAAGGGTCTTTATGTGTGTGCTTTCCGTCTGAGTCAAGAGCAGTGTTGTTTTTGTACCTGGTACTTCGTACTTTTACCTTATTTTCGTACCTATACCTAAGTATAAGTATAAAAATAGATTTTACGGTCTAGGTACTTCAGGTACGAAATTAGGTGTAAAAATTTTTATTTTCGTACCTGAACAAAAATGACAAGCAAAAGTGACGAAGAATGCAACGAATAGCACAAAATTGTTAGAATTTTCACTCGCAGAGCTTGATTAAAACTCTAAAATGCTTGAATATGTCCGATAGCGATGTTTTTTTCAAGGGGAAGTGAACAATAGGTATAAAAATAAGGTGTTATTTTCGTTTCAAGTATAGGTATAATATAAAAATAGATTTTGGAACTGAAAACAAGATTGATTAAGAGTGCACTTTCAGGATCATCGATTGGGTGTTGCAAATGCTCAGCAACCGTCGTCTGGTCAGATGATGCTGATCAACGTGCCGAACGGGCGAACCACGGCGGAAGTGAAGCCATATTCGCATCAGCCTTCCAACGGTCTCAACACCTTTCAACAGGCGCCCGGCAGTCCCAGCCATTTGATGCATCCCACCACTTGTGCTCCACCGCTCTCGGATGCCTACGGCACCTTCCCTCGACGCAATGGCCACTCCCATCATGTGATTATGACCGAAGCGATTGTGCACGAGGGTGGACGACCTATGGTGGAAGTTCGTCCCGTGAGCAAAATCTCCTCGTCGCAGGAGACCCTGAGTCGTGATTACGACGATTGGCTGCATGAGGACAGTCCGAAGAAGCACTCGCTCTTCGCCGCGGGCCCGTCGCCCTACGCGAACGTGAACGTTCAGGCCGATTTCGACCAACATGAACAGAAAAAGTCGATTCGGCTCAATCTCCACTCACCGGGTCGGATTCTGTCGGACGGTCGACCTCCGATCGCGCCCAAACGCCAGTCGTCTGTTCCTCCGCCCGCGCCATCTTCCCAGCAGAATCATCTCGATTCGTCAAACGATTCGGACGATTACCCTCCGCCGCCCGCGCCGATCGCCTGTGAAGGTCCGATTCGGCGTCTTCGGTCAGTCATCTCGATTGGCGGCAATCCTGCCGGCATGGACGCCATCCCCCCGCCCGAAAGCTCGCGTTCTTCTACGTCCAGCACGGAGACGCTGCCTTTCGCCAACGAAAATTGCGGCACTATTCGAAGTCGCAACGAAGGTGTCGCCCGGTCGGCGAGCGCCACCAACGCCACCGTCGTCAACTCGAATCCGTCGCGGCGTTCGGCTCGTGATGTGTTCGCTGAACCGAGCATCAGTGATTCCAGAAGGTTGCAGAATGGGTGAGACAATTGTGCGATGTTGTCATTTTTTAGTTCAGTATCAACCAACGGTGTACTTGTGGTCCTAGGTTGGGAGGGGAGGGTCCAAAAAACCCAGGGGGGTCGGAAATTTGCACATGCAAATTAGGCAAAATTACGGTATTTTTGGGTGGGAATTCAAAAAATTCAAATTTTGGCCTAAAATACTGTTTTTTAGGCCTTCGGCCAGACGTGGGCGCGGGGGGGTATGGTGAGCGCGAGGTATATATCGCATCTAAGTGGCTCAATGCCAACACGTACGACTGTAAATCTGAATTTCGCCAGTTCGAGTCACCTCGAGGGCACTGATTTTTGCATACCCCCCATACCCCCCACGCGTATGTCTGCTTCGGCCGAATTTGAGGGGGGTCGCAAACTCCGTCCACTTTTCGCTCAGGTACACGTCCGGTATGAACAAATTCGTTGCAGGTTGGACAGTAATGGCGATGTTCTCAACGACATCGGGCACATGCTGCAGAATTTGACGGACGAGTTGGACGCGATGCTGTGTCCAGCGACGGCCAGGACGTAATAGTACGCTGCAAGGAAAGAGAAAGTGACGCTGATTTCCGTCTAGTCCGCTCGCCAGCCGCTCGAGCACCGCACAGCCAGCCAACTAGCTGCCATAGCAATTCATCGAATCGGACGCAAGCAATCTTTGTCGGTCGCTTCATGTGACTTCTTTTCCGTTGAGCCGCGCATTGTTGCTCTGACTTCCGTTCGACACTACATGTGTCATCATTGCGTTGTTATTTGAGTCCGCCTATCTATTGTGACCCAAAGCTCCAACGGCAAGGCTCGCGCCAATCTCGATGGAAACGAGATAGCAATATTGCCGTGCATTGACAGCTACATTCTCTCTATACTCGGAATTTCTTCGACGGTTAACCGGAAATTGAATGTCGTTTGGACAGAAATAAATGATGATCATGAGACCTCTCAATTTTTCGATTGTGTACCATTTATATGATAAATAACTATTTCCTATTTTTGTCTCACAAGTATATTAGCAGCCAAAATTCTAACCGTCAAAGAAAGTAGGAGTATAATGCGTTGTTTAACTTGTTTGCAGCGCTGAGAAATATCCACATCAACTTCCTCCCAAGATAAATATTTATGCAAACTTTGTCCATTCTCAATGTATCGTCTTGCATAATTGGTCGAGCACAGTCAGTTCCTCTTCTGTTTTTCGGAATCGCTTCTGAGTTTGTGGTTGTCAATGGAATTCCTATGTTGTTGCCAAATTCGCCGACGTGGCGTACTCAATTACTATTGCACATGCTTGCAGCTGCTTACGAATCATTGGAGCATAGTGCACTGCCTGCCGTTTTTGACCACGCAAACAATGTTATGATTTATTTGCAGAAACGCAATTCTGTTCATGTGCATAGACGTTCTTTGCTTCGCAGCTGTACTTATTCCTTCCTCTATTTATGCGCGCATTCGCGGTGTATGAGGCGAAACTGCAAAGAAATAAAATATCTGAGACTATTGTTACTGTCACTCGCATCGCGTCGGTTCGCGCACATGTTGATATCGTCAGTCGATGGTTCAAAGGTGTCTTTCGACTGAAAGCAGTGATGTTTAAGGGCAAGGCCGGCCTGATCATTTCCCAAAAATATAATACCTGGCCTGACCTGGTAAAAATTTTCCGGCCTGGCACTAGAGTTGCCAACCCTCCTACTGGCAGTAGAATACTCCTATTTTGGAGCCCAAGCCTTCTAGTTTCACGAGAATTTAGCTTTTAGGGGCTGGACATACTTCCAACGGCCCACTTTGAACGGTCAGTTTTGCCAACCAATTGCCAAGAATGAATTATATATTCTTGATCACGCAATATTTATTCTTGGTAATTGGTCGCAAAATGGGTCGTTTGAAGCCGCCCAGCCCTTTATTGTGAAAAATTTAACATGGCGACGGCAGCGTTACAGTTAATGGTGGCGGGAGAGAACAAATGAACCATGATGAACAATAGTAAATAAAGGATTACATGACAACAAGTCGCACGTCTCGTGTCATGACGCGCTGGCGCCTGCTTAGTGTCAGTGACGCGCTGGCTGGCTCCTGCCTGCTTCGTGTCACTGACGCGCTAGCGTACCATATGAGCCTTCATTCTCTGTCCCCGTTGAGAACTACGCCGGTCCATTTGTTTTTCCTATCGATCCTTCTCGATTCCTCTCCCTATTGTATTGTGCAATTTAAAAATGTGATTAGAACATGCTCAGATTTCACAATTTACGTCATATTTCTTCAAAATTTTCGCCTTAGGCGGGGCCAAGGGCGCTCGAGCGCGCCCCTGGACCCCCAGCCGATTTGCTCGTGCGCTTCGCGCCGCAGTCCATTTGCGCGACGGCGCTGCGCGCCGTGCTCCGTCACGAAATTTTTTATAATTTTTGAATTCTCGTACTTTTTTGATACTGTAAAAAAATCTCCTACTTTGGAACTTTGAAGGAAGGTGGCAGGTAGGGTTGCAAAATCCCCAAAGTCAGCCTGCTACTGGCAGGAACTGAATTTTTGACTTTGCGCAAACTGATACCAATATTGTTTATTCATAAAAAACGAATTTTGCGAAAATAACAGTTAATTTCAGACAATTTAAATGGGTTTCCAGTCTATTTTCCAATTTTAACTCTAAGTGAAATTTTGTCTGTTAAAAAAGCCTGACCTGGTAAAAACTTTCCGGCCTGGGCCTAGCCTGGACCTAGCCTGGACCTGGTGCAGACCAGGCCGGCCCTGAACATCAGTGCTGAAAATTTGTTCCAAACAGAATGCAAGGGATTCCGCTGGATCGTGTGCTCACATTGGACGGCGGTTTTGGAACTGAGCTGGAAAACCGAGGATTCAAAATTACCGTACGTACAAGCAGTACAGTTGATTTCGCCTAAGGTTTGTTCGTGATTCGATGTTTTTCAGGGCGATCCTCTATGGAGCGCTCGAGCTTTGATCAAGGATCCAGATCTCGTCGTTGACATTCACAAGGAGTCTGTGTTTTCTCGCTGTGTAGTCGTTCGAGACGAAGAGTTTAGATTCATTACGGCGGGCGCTGACATCATTTTGACGAACAGCTACCACGCGAACATCGAAGTGATGCAACGACATGCGGGGATGACGAACGAAGAAGCGGTTGCATTGGTGAAAACAAGTGTTCAGTTGGCGCAGAAGGCGATCGCCGATTCGAAAGCCAACCGCCGAATATTTCTCGCTGGATCGGTCGGCTCTTACGCGACCACATTGTTCGATGCGTCCGAATACTCCGGCCATTATATTGCCACGACCGATGAGCAGGTATCAGCTTTTCATGTCCTCAGACAAACGATTACATCTATACTCATAATTTCTTTGACGGTAAAGAGAGTACTGTAGAATCACCGTAACCCTAGAATTTTAGATCTGCAATAGTGACTAAATGTCGTTGTGGGACATTTACTAGAAATGGATTTAAATCATACGAAGTAATGATACTCAATTCAATAAGTTCTGGATTTTGACAGCGCATGACATTCAATTGAGGGGTGTTCGATCGATTTCGGGTTAACCGTTCGAAAAATTCTGACTATGAAGTTCCCATGACTGGTGAACAGGTATGAACTTTTGATGTCCGCAGGCAAACGATTACTTCTAGACAATGGTCAGTTACTTCGTTCAACAATCGCAGCCATTGTTGGAATCTGGCGTCGATGTGCTGGCATTCGAAACGGTGCCTGCATTAGTGGAAGCACGCTGTATTTTGAAAGCTCTTGACGAATTGCGGGACTGTAAAGCGTGGATATCCTTCTCTTGCAAGGTGAAATTTGCAGATCAGTCTGTGCAAAACGTACCGGAGTTTCTCGTAAATATACTAAAAAACTTTGCGTCGAGACCTAGTGTCCCGCGCTTCAGCGTTGCGGTATATAAATCGATAGTAC
>JAQGCX010000102.1:0-27910 GCA_034700205.1 Plectus parietinus
TTTAGCAAAGGCCAAATGAAAATGTAGGCTATTTCTACCACATATGATTGATTATCTTATAGTCTTTTATTTACAATCACATGTTGTTTGATGAACACAGAAAACAGTTCAAATCATTATACAGAATACTTACTTAATTTCGGGAAAACAGGACGAGAAGGACGCATGCAATCGAAAGAAGGACATTTTGCGTCCTGTTCAACAGGACGCTGAATTGAAGGACAGGCAGATATGGGCGTGGGGGGAGGTATGGAGGTATATACCCCCAATGACCTCCATACCTCCGGCCGAAACTGGTTGAGGGGTATGATGAAAAATTTTTGAGATTTTGGCGACCTTTTTTTTAAAAAAATGTCGCCACGGGAGGGAGAGTTTTTTCCCAAACGTGTTTCTCAGGAACAAAATTTTTTTTGGGAATTTGGCGGTATATACCCCCCCCCCCAGCCAGGGTTCGCTACCCCCCCCCCCCCCACAACGGAAAAACGTGCCCATGTCTGAGGACAGGACAGTCCTGTTGAAAACAAAAAGAAGGACAGTCCTGTTGAAAACAGGACGTCTGGTAACCCTATTCATGACAGGATTGAGTGTAATGAGTGAATTATTTGGATCATTGGCGTAGGCCTGCGCAGACCGTAATGAACCGAACTTTTTCTTGATCGCTTGAGCGAAGTGTTTGTTATTGCTGAGGGGAAACTGGGAGGGAGATATTGGAGGACACAAAATATTTTTCAAAAAAAATTTGCTCACCTTAACGCGCTCTTCGTGCTGTTCGCTTCACGGATGTCGTGGTTGACATGCTGTCTCGTACAGCAGTTTCAGAGTCTCGTGCATTATCAGTCATTGCATAGAGTTTTGCATGGCGTTGAGCAATGACGTTGGATTTGAACTGCTGTACAAATTTCTTAGCAGAGATGACCTCGGGCTCTTCTTCGTGAGAGTGGCGACCGGCTTCTATGACAACTTCGCCGTCGCATACCCATAAGTAAGCTTTGCACTCTGTCTAGTAGACACACGTGAAACAAATTTCCTGCAACTTCGGTTCTGCGTCGCAAAGCGTATTTGTATACAAAATTGCTTGCGGCATGGAATATCGTAAATATTTGCGATACCTCTAATATTTGCGGTATGTAGAAAAACAAGTGTAGTTTTCAGGGCCTACGATTTGACCAAAGTGTGTTCACTTAAGAGAAGTTGCACGGTAAGATCGAGGACTGTAGAGTGAGCAGAAAAGTCGATTTCTCCTATTCAGCTGAAACTGTGCCTAAACATAGTTGACATCACCCTAAGAACTTTCATCAGAGAAAAAATTATCCTCTAACCTCCTCGCTACAGGTATTCTCTAAAACCTGTTCATGGTTCTATCCATGAAATGTCAGCGGAATTGCAGCCAGTTCAATTATACATTAAAATTAATCTATATTTCATGGAAATTCCATGAACTATTCCACTAACATTTCATGGATAGAACCATGAACAAGTTTTAGAGAGTATGTAATTTTACACGTATACTGTACGCATGTGCTTTCACTACTTGAACTCGGTTATCGCGGAAAATCGGATTTCTTCAATTTCATGATGCAGTGCGGAGCTGTGTATTGGACCAACTAAACGACAATTTGCTTGGCGAGGTGTCGTTACTACGACCCAAAATAAGGTAAGAGGCCGTAGCTTATTTCAGGCCGCAGCAATGGCACCTCGCCAAGCGAATTGTCGTTTAGTTGTTCCAATACACGGCTCAGTACCGACAGCACAAAATTGTAAGTCAACTTTGACTAAACTGCGATGCGGATAGCGTTTTCCGCTTCTCATTCCACTTTTATGCGATTGGGCTACAAAAGCCGCAGCCGCAGCTCCAATTCGCCGAATTCCACGGATGGAGCAGAAAGCAGACCAAACATCAAATCTGTGACGTTTGCTGATCATGCAGAAGGCGACGGTATCTAAAATCGCATGCAAGCGGAATGTCTGACGGCTATGCGGGCAGACTATTTGTTCTGCTTGCTGCTTTCTGCTTCATCCCTGGAACTTGACTAATTAGAGCTGCGGCTGCGGCTTTTTTAAATTTCTGATTGCCATTTGGATCAATGCGGTTCATTTCATGCATAGTGTAAAATGTTAGAAAAGGGCAAAGTAGTCCTGAACAGGAGGTTTTGTGTCCAAAACTTTCAAACGATTTGGTTGATGCGTTTGTTACTGCCATCGGTTTTTCTAGGATGAGCACGCTTTATTGCGTTTTGTAGTGCTTTTCTAAGATTTTACAATGTGCATGAAATGAACGCTGAAGCATTGATCCAAATTTCAGTCAGAAATTTAAAAAAGCCGCAGCCGCAGCTTTAATTAGTCGAGTTCCAGGGATGAAGCAGAAAGCAGAAAGTAGAACAAATAGTCTGCCTGCATAGTCGTCAGACATTCCGCTTTCATTCGATTTTACATAGCGTCGCCTTCTGCATGATCAGCAATCGGCACAGATTTGATGTCTGACTACTATTTGTTCTGCTTTCTGCTTCATCCCTGGAATTCGACTAATTAGAGCTTTTTGAAGCCAAATTGATGGGCTACAAGCAGGTAACTTTTTTCATCTTTTTCCCATTACTGATCATGCAGAAGACGACGCTTTGTAAAATCCCATAAAAGCGGAATGTCTGACGACTATGTGGACAGACTATTTGTTCTGCTTTATGCTTTCTGCTTCATCCTTGGAATTCGACTAATTAGAGCTGCAGCTGAGGCTTTTGTGGCCCAATCGCATAAAAGCGGAATGTGGAGTGGAAAACGCTATCCGCCTCTCAGTTTAGTCAAAGCTGATTTACAATTTTGTGCTGTCGGTATTGAGCCGTGTATTGGAACAACTGAACGACAATTCGCTTGGCACGGTAGCATCGCTCCGCCCTAAAATAATGTGAGAATCGGGTTCCGAGTTCCACCTCGCAAAAATGCAACCAAAGGGCAAATAAAAAAATTTCGTACCGTTCGCGTGGCAAGTTTAATTTTCAGTTCATTGACAAGTTTTGTACCCGTTGATGATAATGAACTTATTGGAATCGGTTTTCAGTTTCTCTTCTTTCAAGAATTAATGTTTTCAAATTCAAAAAATTCAAAAACTGAATAATTTTTTCGGTTTGCTTCGTTTAACAATAAACGGTTTCGTTCCTTTAACCACCCCTAAGATAAAAAAGAATTGGTGGTCTTGTTCAAAAATGGCAACAGTTTCAAATGCGTCACAGATGAAAGGAACACTCTGTATTTGCAGTCCTTTTTGCCTTCCTGAAGTGCAATCGCATGATTACCACGTTACACCCACTGACTAACTGCATTGAAAAATCAAATTTAAGTATATTTTGGTGATTTAAATTTTAAGAAAAATTTAAAGTCTATTAGTACGGGAAGCGAGCGTTGAGGGGGAGTACTTTTGAGGGGAAGTACTGAAAATTACCTTAAATGACCAAAAATACTACATGGACGTGTTCATCAGCACGCCCTCTTTCTCTATCTATCATTCTTTTATTGCTCTAAAATATTATTTTTTGATAAAACTTGAATATTGTAAACCCTTAGTTCATTCCGTAGGCCTTTCTCGACCTACGGAAATAGACTAACGGAATCGGGCTGCACTAACGGAATTGCGAATTAGTGGCACTTTTATGAAACACGGACTCGCAAAATAGACTCACAATTGTGAGTCCGGGACTAACGGTTTCAAATTGTGAGTCCGTAGTCCGTAGTCCTTTATGAAACAGGATAGACTCGCGGACTCGCAGAATTTCTGTTATTCTGCGAGTCCGTAGTCCGCAGTCCTTTATGAAACAGGCCCCTGGGGGGTTTTTGTTATATAAACCCTGTTTACGGTAATTCAATATAGAATAAATTTCTTCCCCCCCCCCCCGGAGGACGGTCCACAGAAAAATTCTCCATTGAGGTATCTATATAATTCCACGAGTGAAGAGTTTCTTACGAAATCAGTAAAGACTTCTCCTTCCCCCTCGCCCATGATTAATTTTTGCCAAACATTTGTTTTTCTCTTATTCACTTGTAGTTGGTACCTGTTTCCTGATGATGTAGACAAATAAGACAGTGTAGAGAATAAAAATGGCGATTGTCATCGATTCGAAAAATATAAATGAAACATATATATTGTATTTCGGTGCGCCATTCCAGGCGAAAGTAATCGTTTTGTTGTCTGGTTGGACGATGTTGAAAAATTTCTCTGTAGAAAAAATGACAGGAATAATGACTGAAAATCCAATAGTCCACTGAGCAATTATGCAATAACGCAAGATTTTCCCATCATTCCAAATCTAAAAAAAATAAAATATCATACGTCTACGTTATTGTTTCATAAGAAATCCAGTCAGGTTTGATCTAGCACTGTTCCCAGTCCTACCATAGATGTTTATTGGTGGAGAGGGGGTTAATCCCAAGTGAAAAACGGGCTGAGTTTTGTTAGATAAAACGTTTACGCAAAAAAAATTGGAGCTGTTCTCGGGGTCCAAAGTTGAGAGGGAAATCGTAAATATTTTTCCCGAAATCTAAGGGGGTCTCAAATTTGCCTACGGTATTTCGTGTGGTACACCTATGGCTCTGCTCAGTTAACCCTCCCCCTCCCGGCAGAGAAAAAACGTGTTCGGGCGACGTTTTTCGTGGTAAATTTCGTGGGAAGGTAAACCCGGACGCGAATTTCCATTTCTCGCGTAGGTTATGAATTTTCCCGCGCTAGGCACTCTGGCACATTTGATGAGACTCCGCCTCCACCTGTGTCGGCATAATATTTACTGTCAACGTGAAAAGGGCACTAAACTTCTCTTCATTAGTAATTCTCTTATCATAGTCATTGTTACTCCTTTAATGCAGCGCGCTCATCGTCTGTCATCTTCAAAAGACATCGCTTTCAAAGATTCGACGATTCGAAATTGCGATCGCGAAAATCATGCGGTAACATTCATTCAAACTCCGACGGCTGCTGGTGTGATTACACTCGGTGTTACAATAACTCCTGGTATGTCTCAAAATGAATATACAATTGAATATACAATTGATTTACTTCGAGATGCGTGGGATGAAGACTCTTTCTGTGGACAAGGCTATCTCGCATACTTCATGCGAGACGATTGTTCCAAGAAGCAGAATGCTATAAATCCGATTTTTCCCCTGTTCAAACAACTGTTTTGTCTATTTCATGTGATTGTGAATAATACCATGTCATTTGTGCGTTGCAAGTCAGTTCACGTTGACAGTAAATGTTATGCAGACACGCGTCGAAGCGGAGTCTCATTAAATGTGCCAGAATGCCTAGCGCGGGGAAATTCATAACCTACGTGGGGAATGAAAATTCGCTCCCCGGAACCAAAATCACCTATGGTTTTCACTATGATCCAGTATCACTGCGAGTGCGGGCTATGGTCCAGCACAGTTAGGTCACAAATTTTTAATTTCAACGTGGATAGTACACCTGGTAATTATAGATGGGGTGGCGCTGGTATTTTGAACTCGGTATCGGTATCGGTATGCCCATACCGATTATTAATCGGTATCGATATGATATCGGTATAATGATACAGATTATTAATCGGTATCCGTATGATACCGATCGTGATATGATATCAGTATTTTTGTAAGTCAAAACGCGAAAATTTTGTGAAAGTAACTGCTGAATTTTTTTTCTGTTCCCCACTTTTACTGTAACAGTAACTTATGCTGTAACAGTGCTCGCGTAATGATGCGCAGGTTGAAGTTCATCAATACCAATACCGATACCGATTATTAATCGGTATTCCAGGTCGGTACCGACCGGTATCAGAGTCGGTATTGCAAAATCGGTATCGGTATCGGTATCGGCAGGGCCGGATTAACCCAGGTACTTTTGGCACTAAAGTGCCAGGCCCTCCGGGCCCTCTGCCTGTTCAAGAGGGCCCTCCGGCAATTTTTTTCGTTTTGTCCACGTTTAAATAGGCCTCTCTGTCATCAAAAGTACCAAGCCCCCCCCCCCACAAAATTGCTTTTCTTAATGCTTTGCTTATCGGTATCGATATCAATACCATACCGACAAGGGCGGATCATAGGTGAGGCTAGCGAGGCTGAAGCCTCGAGGCCTCCCGCCTGCCCAGTACTAAAGGGGGGGGGGTCCCATTGAAAGGGACAAACCATTGCCTAGTGGCCCCTCGGCTTTTGCTAAAGTACATTAAACCTCAGGCCCCCCTCACCCATGATCCACCACTGCATACCGATTATTAATCGGTATCCTGTACCGATATCGGTATACCGACCACATCTATACTAGTAATACGAGGAAAGTACACCTGATAATATTAATTCTGCCAGGAATATTGGATGTGAATGAAACAACTGACCTGCTGATGTCGCATTGGCACTATGAATGCAGTAAATCTGTTCAGTGCGACGATTAGAAGACCGGAAATCTGAGCGCCAGTGTTAAAATAAGTCAGCAAAAAGTTCAGTCGTGAAGCCCAACTATCGAGCCAAATGTATAATTGCGGTACCCAACCGTAACTAGCTAATTTTGACAGAAATGAAATTAACAAAATCTTTAGAATGTCTGCAATTCCTAAACTAATCATCAGTGTAAAGAATGAATGCTTCAACGTTTCGTCTTTTCGATTTCTCGCAATAGTAATCAGCACAAGAACATAGATTGGAACTGTAATTAACATGAATAAATCTGTGACGTTCTCAATAACGTCAAGCCAAGTACCTAATACCATGCCAAAATGTAACTAACAATTATCAAATTGATTAAACTGAAACAATTCGAAGTTTGAACATCAGAATATGATGGAAAAGTATTTCAAATGACACTATTCTGCATATGGCACATCAGCAAGGATAAGTACAAAGCGGCAGAGCACACTAATTTATCATCTATAACGGTCTCACTCTGCACATTAATACGACACCTTACAGCACTCAATTTAAGCAAACCAGTGATTAATTTTGCTGAAGTGACGGAAATATTATATTATTACGACAGTTGTTAATAGTGCGAACGTCTATATGAAGATGTATCTCTGCAAGTGCAAATAAAGATTGCACTGTGGTTTGAATTTTAACGGGAGCCAGGCGCGAAGCTAGAACTCGAAGGACGGGTGGGGGCAAATCGGCAAAACGATAAGGGGGGGCTCTTCTCTCGTTTTTCGGACGGCAAAATAACGGAGGAGCAAACCCAACTCACGGGTTGGCTGCATCGGGTGAATATCACTGCAGAGTCGGGTGACGGGTGAATATCACTGAATAGTTCAGTTTTGTTGACTGCTCAAGTAAAAATTAATTTGATTGGAAAACGGAGCAGGTCATTGTTTTATTGCCATGGAGACAGTAAATGTGGTTATCGGAGGTGAAGAAGAAGCAGATTACGGCGAAGTTCAGTCCGTGCAGCTTCATTAATCAAATCTTTCGTCTTCTCGGCGTCCTCTGACAAATTCTCCAATATTGAATTCAAATAAGTTGGCAACAAAGGCTGTCTAAAGAAAACTATTGTTTAAAAGGCTTTCATCTCGGAGCCAACGAAAAGAGAAACCTCAGAAACTCAGGACCAGGTAACAGGTGAAGCCAGCAATTTGGAGACCGCCGAGGAGATATTCCCCCCTCCCCCGGGCAGGCTTGGGCACGGAGGGATGAAATGGAGATCCACCCCCCAGGGGTAAAAAAACGTGTTCGCCACGTAGTGGCAAAAACAAATTAGACATGTACGGGACAGAATGGAGTTTTTGAGGAACTTTTGGAGTTATAATTTGAGGAGTGATAATTGCTATGGAACACTGTTTTCAAGTCCACGTACATTTCAGAAGTAACAAAATGAAATAAATTATGGACTTTTTGCAAAGACTGTTATACGAAATGACCAACCTCGGCGCATCCCTTCTTCTTCACCTCCGACAACCACATGTATTGTCTCCATGGCAACAAAACGATGACCTGCTACGTGTTTCAATCAAATTAATTTTACTTGCGCAGTCGACAAAACAGAACTATGCAATAATAATAACTTGTATTATTACCGCAATTAGTAGCGTGAGGTTTCATTATCTTTCGTCTTTCTGATTGATACATGCGTTTCAGAGGTGGGCATGGGGGGGAGGGGGTATGGGGTGGATTCAGAATGTACCTCCACAGCGTGACGCAAAAACCCGCCGTTGCCAGCGAAACGGTAAACGCGACGTCTGTTGAGACACACAATGGCGAAGACATGCGATCGACGTGTCACCTAGCAACACACTAACCCGTCGCCATTCTGTGTCTCAATAGATGTCATCTTTTCCGTTTCGCTGGCAATGGCAGGTTTTTACCCACGCTGTGGAGTTGCCCCCCCCCCACGCCCACCTCTGATCCGTTTCCTAAAACGCTGGAAAAACATTATTCGCGTTGCGTTCTGTCTAGCTTCAAAATATGTGATTTAGGAAATAGTGCAGCGTTTTCCGACAACCGGACAAAAAAAAATTGTAATGCATTCACCACTATTTCCGAAAGTACAGTAATTTAGTGCATAATAAATTTCTCTCCGGGGGCACGATTGACTGAAAATTTCTCTCTTGAGGTATCTACATAACTCCACACAGACGCGCGGAACGGGGGATGAGAAATTCATCCCTCCAGTAATCCAGATCCCCCGGGATGCCAAAATGTTGGGGGGGGGAATGGAAAATTTTCGGAACGTTTTCGCCATATAGGAGCAGAAATTTTTTTTAGCTCATCGGACAGACATCCGAGGACTGGGGGGACATCCCTCCCCCCAGTCCTCAGCCGCCAATGGATGGGGGGATATTCACCGGTAATGTTTGGTACTGAACCGCCCATGACTGATTTTTGCTAAATATTTTTTATGTTATTTACTTGTAGTTGGTACCTTTTTCCTCAGAATGTAGACAAATAAGACAGTGTAGAGAACAATTATGGCGATTGTTATCGATTCGAAAAAAAGAAATGATACGTAAAAATTGTATTTTGGTGCGCCAACCTAGGCGAAAATGATCGTTTTGTTGTCTGGTTGGACGGTGTTGAAAAATTTCTCTGTAGAAAATATTACTGGAATGATAACTGAAAATCCAATTGTCCACTGAGCAATTATACAATAACGCAAGACTTTCCCATCATTCCAAATCAAAAATAAACAAAATACCTCACGACTTAATAATTTGTGCGCTATTGTTTGATAATACAGGGTGTGTCAAAAGAATGTTAACACAGTTTGAAGAGGTATAACTTTGAAAGTAGACTATCGATTTTAACGCGGTTTGTTGCATTGTATAGAGCTCATTAAAAATTAGATTTTATTTTTTGATTTGTGAAAATTCGTTCAGTTTTACGCATTCTGTGATTGCTTTTCGAAAAAAGAAAATTTGCGGTTTTGGGTCTGGGTTAAAATGTGTCAAATTTGAATTTCCTCAAAATTCACAAAATCGTGGTGCTTTTGACTCAGTTATTTGTGCTGATTACGAATCTGAGCTCAGATTTGGGATCACTTGCTTGAAAAATGAAAAAATTTGAAAAATGAAGTTGCTCAAAAAATCGTAATTTTTATCTTTCCAAAATTTTCCATTTTTCAAGCAAGTAATCTCAAATCTGGGCTCAGATTCGTAATTAGCACAAAAAACTGAGTCAAAATCACTACAATTTGGGAAATTTTGAGGAAATTCAAATTTGACACATTTTGATCCAGACCCAAAACCGCAAATTTTCTTTTTTCGAAAAACAATCATAGAATGCGTAAAACTGAACAAATTTTCACAAATTAATAAAGAAAATCTAAGTTTCAATGAGTTCTATACAATGCAACAAACCGCGTTAAAATAGATAGTCTACTTTCAAAGTTATACCACTTCAAACTGTGATAACATTCTTTTGACACACCCTGTAGAACACATCCAGCACTGTTCAAAAAATGGGGAAGAATTTTGTTGGAAAAAACGTTTTCGCAAGAAAAATTTGAAGCTCGTACTGTTAATCTCCCCACTCCTCCCGGGACCTGAAAATATCTATGGATCCCACCATGCTTCAGCATCATTGCAAGTGCGGACAATTGTCCAGCACAGCTAGGTCACTAATTTTAAATTTCAACGAGGATCGCAAAAGCACACTATTTAATATTAATTTTGCCAGTTTTTGAATGCTGAATGGTAATATGACAACTAACCTGCTGATGTCGCATTGGCAACATGAATGCAGTAAATCTGTTCAGTGTGACGATCAGAAGACCGGAAATGTGGGTACAAGTGACAAAATAACTCAGCAAAAAGTTCAGTCGTGAAGCCCAACTATCGAGCCAAATATATAACTGCGGTATCCAACCGTAACTTGCTAGTTTTGGCAGAAAGGAAATTGTCAAAATCTTTAGAATGTCTGCAATCTCTAAACTGATCATCAGTGTAAAGAACGAATGCTTCAACGTGTCGTCTTTTCGATTTCTCGCAATAGTAATCAGCACAAGAACATAGATTGGAACTGTAATAAACATGAAAAAATCTGTAACGTTCTCAATAACGTCAAACCAAGTACCTGATAGCATGCTGAAATGTAACCAACAATTTTCAAATTGATTAAACTGAAAAAAATCGGATTTGTAACATCAGAAAAAGATCGAAAAGTATTTCAAATGACACTGCTTTTCATATGTTACATCAGCAAGGATAAGCAGAAAGCGGCAGAGCACAGTTATTTATCATTAAAAACGGTCTTAGTCTGCACATTAATACGACACCTCACAGCACTAAATTTAAGCAAACTAGTGATTAATTTTGCTGAAGAGACGAAAATATTTTATTATTACGACAGCTGTTAATAGTAGGAACAATTAATGACTATCTCAAAGTATTTATTCTCCATACTGCTTAAATTCCATAGAATAAGGACGTAAAAATTGCATGTTGGCCCTTTAGTATAACAGTCTTTGCAAGAAGACCGTAATTAATTTCATTAAGTTACTTCTGAAATGTACGTGAGCTTGAGGAAGCAAATTTTTCAGTGCAATCAACTCCTACGCTTTGTTAATATTTTCATCTTCTGTTCGCAAACATTTGTGGAAATATCTTTGCTCCAACTATATTCGAAGCAATCGCGTATCGCACACTGCTGTAGGTAATGACGTTCCTCCAACCGACCCCCGATTTTTTCGCTGATATTTGTTTGGTTCTGATTGATAAGTGATTAGTGTTGGACAGAGATACCGTATACGCTCCAATAAATGCCGCGGCATTTATTTCTTCAAAAGTTTTTGGAGCATAGATTGATGACGTATTTGTCTTATGTTCTGTTTATGTTTTCTAATAA
Source organism: Plectus parietinus (assembly GCA_034700205.1). Classification (NCBI taxonomy): domain Eukaryota; kingdom Metazoa; phylum Nematoda; class Chromadorea; order Plectida; family Plectidae; genus Plectus; species Plectus parietinus. The sequence continues at coordinate 11,275 of JAQGCX010000102.1, forward strand.
ACGCGTTTAGTATATTTGAGATATACGTATTTGAGCGTATACGGTACCCAATCGGCTCTCTGTGCTTTGTGTATTTTGCCTGCTCCAACTCTCCAAAGATTATAGATTAATTTTGATAAACAAGAATCAATTCTTTATTAAAATCAATTTCACTTTTGAGGGAATGTGCGCCCTAATCAATCAAGAGCGACCGAAAAGTTAAACGGAAATGATAATTATAATGATAAGGACTATGGATAAAGGTAACACATTCAGGCTTGACAAATCTCAATGGAAATCAGTGATCGTTCATCGTTCAGTCGAGACGGGACCGAGGCGGGGAGCAGTATCATTTGTTTCCGAAATGTGCTTTTTAATGTAAAGGAACATTTTAAAGCATATAAAATGTTGATAATATCCCGCCCGATGTGTTTTGCCAAAGATTTCGCAAATGTACCAAGTGTGCAGCGGTGAGTCTTTAACAAGATCGAACAAAGATCTCAGAGCGAAGCTTCTTCTTTACAGTCGTAATTAGATCTGAACCAGCAGGTCCCTTAGCGACATGAACGGTAGTTAGGAATTAATTGCACAAAATTTGCATTCGTGCATGCTGTTTTAATATCAGTTTTAAGCATATTGTTGTATTGTCGAGTCCCAGTTGATCTATTTTCGGTTTTTGTGGGCAGATCGACAGTATGTTTATGACAAATGATTCGGTGAAGCGGACAGACGTTTCTCAAGCAGAGATTTCTGAACTTTAGTTTTACAATCAGTTCGTAATTTCGAATTCACTTTGTTTCTGTCCAACATGAGCTGTTTGTCCGGTTGATAAAAGCAAAGATAGGAAACGTACAATTGTCATTGAATCATATGAACATCGAAGTGTTCTTAAAAGTTAAAGAAGAAAATGCGCGAAGCAATGGGAAGAGCGGCCGAATATGCGAACATCACATGGCCGGCGAACGCGAATGTCACCCTGCCAATGACCCTTGACTTTCTCATCGCAAATATGGGCGGCGTGCCCGCCAACTTGCTCGTCCTGTACATCTCGTTCTTCAGTCCTCTAGTGTCAGGCGAGTACAAATATTTTCTGGCCAACTTGGCTTTTTGTGATTTGAGCTACTGTCTGTCGGTCATGTTTGCATGGATCTATCATATGGTTCATTATTTGTGTGACATTCCCATGAATGTCACAAGGTGTTCTGTTCAAACAACCTTTCCCTACATGATCGGCTTCTGTATGGCTATGGCTTTACCACTGGCTTCGATCAGTCAATACATAGTTCTTGTACGTGGCCGAACAGAGTGGATGACGAAACGTCGCGTCATTCTTCTCTGCTCCACCACGTATTTGCCGGTTCTTTGGGCTATATGGGAGTTTTCTTTCGCCCCGGATGTTGTGTACTACAGTAGATGTAACTATACGCTGTACACACCATTAATGCCAGATCTGATCATATATTTTCTTATGGCATACGTGGGCCCGACGATGATATTTTGTAATGTGTCCATCTATCGCGTGCTGTCGCATCACATGACTTCTGAGAATATCCGCAACGAGAGAAGTATTCTGAAGGCTGTGGTGATTCAGGGTTCGGTGCCGCTCGTCTGCCTTCTTCCGGTGTGTATCATGCTGGGCAGCATCGAGTTTGATGGTTGGGCGAGCGTCGAGAAGGTTATCGTTTCTTTCTCGCACAACGTGTTTCTCACTTGGATGGACATCGGCTTCTACTTTTTCGAGCTCATTCCACTCATCGATGCGGTGATTACCATGACGATAGTCAAACAATATCGCTCGGCGATAAAGCTAATTGTCGCCAATCTTAAATACAGACTTTGTTGCGGGAAGAGGCGAGTAGCGTCTTTGGCAATAGAGGAGACTGGAAATTCCATGCAAGGACAAGGAGTTAGTGGTCATACGTATCAGGGTCATGTTGTCACTGAGCTTTAATTAAAGAATCTGCGGTTGAAATTGAAGATAGATTGTGGCAGTTTCATTTTTAAAATTGACATTGTATTGTTCGAAACGTTTTGCGTTTGTTTGTCTTAAAGTACGGTATACTGCAACTATCACGCTTACTGTTTTGTCACAACGCATGCATTAGGTTACAGCAATTTTGTGCAAGACTATGTCTTAAGTGGAAAATGAGAGAAGCGTTTTAAAAGCCATTGTGCTTCAGGAGGCTGTACCAGAAATAAGCGCTAGAATGATGTTTATCTTCGTGTTTATTTTTGGTTGGAATAAAACCACTGTAGTTTTGTTTCGCCAGTCTCATAATTTAGTACTTACTGTCATGGATGTCTGTTTTTGCATTTTCGCAGTCACTCCAGCAAAAGACGCGGTCATTGTCATTGTTGTAGTGAAACAGTACAGAAATGCATGCGACGATTTCTGTGCGCTTTTGCGATGTTTCCAAAATTCATCCGCTGTTTCTGTAACGCCATCATTGATATAACGATCATGCGAGTTCAAGTAGTTCGAGATACGTGGAAACATTATTAGTAATTTGATGCATCTCTGTTTACTGTGAAAGAATATTCTGCGCTTGTGCTGTTTCATTTACTATAAGAAAGGAAAAATACGTAATCGATCGTAATCGATCGCCTGTAACTTGCTCATTTGTTTTGACTTGCTCATCTGTCTGCTATTGTTTTTTGAAACCAACCTGCAGTCTGCACCGATACCCAATATATATTTTTCACAGTTTGCAAATACTATAGTATTTATTCGATTTTTTAAATTTCGCCCTATGTGATGTGAATGACTGTACCTATAATCCAAAGGTTTTTACTGTGCTCGCTGATCACATTCATCGGGCCAAATTGTGGGCGACTCGACGATCAATATGAAAAGACTAAATTTTGCATCGAAGTATTATATATAGATTTATTGAATGTTATGCTCGCTCTACCATATTGATATGGATAGGTTTGCGTTGTGGAATTTCTGATGAAAACGAGATTTTTTCTCAAGTGTTCATTGCATTGTGAGGAAGCGCACGTACATGACTAAATTTAACGCAGACACCTCCATATTTAAGACAATTTTATCAATTTGTTTGGAACACGTAGCAGGTCATAGTTTTGTTGCCATGGAGACAGTACATGTGGTTGTCGGAGGTGAAGAAGAAGGGGTGCGCCGAGCAGATAATGGCGAAGTTCAATCCGTGCATCTTCTTCACGATCGCTTGATGAATCGCCTCTTTGGTCAATTCGGCGTCTTCAGATAGATTCTGCAACATCGCATGCGCTGAGTATTGTGCATTTTTATTGTTGAAATATATGGGCGGATTTGTTTTATAAGAAAATTTTAAAAGTGGTGAGAGTAAAAGGGTAAATAAGGATAATACACCTAAAAACTAAACCTATCTGGACAAGCTTGTTTCGCCCTTTGAACGACTATACAACAGTGATGTTCACGGGCCAGGCCGGGCCGGCCCGGGATTTTCGCCGAAAAAAAAGCCCGGCCCGGTCCGGGCCCGGAAATTTTGTCAAAAAAACCCCGGCCCGGGCCCGGTACTTTTCCTCCAGGCCGGCCCGGATCCGGTCCGGCCTGACCGAAAGAGAAGAAAAAGCTGACGAAAAGTAGACATAGACCGTCAATTTGACTGATTTTCAAGTCAAAAATCGCTTAAAATTGACATTTTGCATACTCAACCCAGTCAAATAAGCTGTTCTACATGTCGATAATTTTGACCCCTGGGGTAACCATATATTCTTTAATGATGGTTGTTGATATGAAGGTCACGTCGCAGCTCCCCTTGGCTCTGTCGGCCATCACAATCAATTTCCTTGGATGAAACAGGTACTATTTTCTTGATTGTATAAAAAAAACTTTGCGTCGAGACCGGGTGTCCCGCGCTTCAGCGTTGCGATATATAAGTCGATAATCGCACCGCGCCTCGAGACAAAAGGGACGCGAAATACGACTTGAGTATTTCAGAGCATGTTGTCCCATTGGTTTAAATCGGAACACTGAATCGGTTATTAGAGCAAGAATGTGACAAAAAATACGTTCTGACCACTGTATTAACAAATAGTACCAAGATTCGTGACGAGAAACGCAAGAATTTCGCACATTGGACCGTTTCTTATCAATTTAGGCGATGCGCAATGCATGCCCGACAAGTCATGACTCACAAATCCTCTACCATCCTCACAAATGTTTTTTTATCCTGTTCCCACCAACTACCGTACTTTCGCCCTGAATCGCATTGAGACTGACCGAATCGTGTTCGATACAGTATACTTTTGACCCGGTCGGAGTTTGGAGCCGCAGATAGTACGGAAGCAAAACCGCCTTCTGGTAATAATTGAAATCAATGCCACCTTCATTCGCTCACACTACTTTCATGCACTTACGTCTTGAATAATGTCGTGCAGTTGGACGTTGTTGCAGACGGGGTGATCTTCAGTGCTGTTGACGAACTCGGTGATGTGGTGGACGGTGTCGCGAGTTGTTCTTCTCTGGATATACCGTCGACGCGTCAAGCAACGACCGCATCCGCCGCCACCGCCTCCGCCTCCGCAACCGCCGCCACCGCCGCTACTGAAAAAATGCTCATGTTTACTTCTGTACGGTCATAAACAAGTTCGTAAATATTGCTCATACAAAACAACAGAACGGCGCCGGCGGTTCTGGTGAAAACGCCACAATCGCTGGCGAAACTACCGCAATCAGGACTCAATCGTTGCTCAAACGCAACGGTATTTTACGCAGCTTCGTCGCTGTTGTAAAATGTGACTTTATTTTCGTCGCAGTTCTCCGAGGAACAAACTATTTACTGCACGCTTCAATTGGAAAGATGGGGTTTTTAATGAATGAAAATTTACCTGCAACTGTTCTGCAACGGCGCTGCAGGACAGACGACGATTGTCGGGCCCGTGGGACCCGGAAGTGGCGCCGATGGCGCTCCGCCACTACCACCACACATTCCGCCCCCACCGAAGCCGCACGCTTCTATCAGGCCGATACATGAACACACACACAGGACCAACAAAACTATTTTGTTCATTATCACTGTTTCAGTTCATCGAAAGCATATTGCCGGTCGCAATATGTGAATATATAGTGGTTACCACAGGTCTGCGCTCGGTTTATATCCATAGAACGATAATAGTGACCAATCATTTCCTGGTGCTGAGCAGAAAAAAATTGCAACAGGGAACGATTATATTGATTGGCATTCTTGTCACCGATGGTCATTGAAGGAAAGTCCGCATCAAGTACAGTAAGAAAGAGCGGAAGAGAGTGCAACTCCGCTCAATCACAATTGACTGACTGCCTGCTTCGATAAATCGCGCATTTTGCTCTTCTCTTTTTTGACGCATAATTTCATCGCCGTCACACCGATTCGGTGAACTGAGCGGGGAACAAAGACGTGGACTACAATTTCATCTTTCGACAATACTCTTGACACGACAGAATTGGGGTCGAATCGCACGTCTTCTTTCCCCTGGTCGGCGGTGAAGTGGCAATTGTGAAAAGGAAACGAACTCGTTCGAAGAAGGATCGCCTTGACAGAATTCGCCTATTTCAACGTACAAGTGCGCCATCAGAGTGCACGCTCGTTGCACTTTCCGACTTTCTTTTTTTATCTAGAAAGATAGCAATACCATTCGTGCGTTGAACGTCGTAATTGTAGACGTAACAGCAGTGCAGATTGCAGATATGGGCAAGTTCGGTAGGGTGGGGTATAGAGTATCGAAAATATTCGGCTCCGGAGGGGGTGGTATTACAATATGTTACCATTTTATATTATATATTTATTAATTACTTTATATATAGATATATTATCATTCTATACGGCCGGTGCTTGTCCAAATTTTTTTTCGCTAGTACGTGGCGAACACGTTTCATCCCTCTATCTTCCGCCATCCTGGTTATCTGGTCCCCTGACAATAGCAAATGTCTGCAATCATTGAGCGCGATTGCTCATCTACTCGTTTTGCATGGTCAAAGCGAAAATATCACGATAATCAAAGCAAACGGTTCAACAAAGCAGTTCAACAGTGCATATTCAGTATTCGCACTGCGTTCTTCTGGGGATAACACAAATCTTTTCAGCCGTCAGCGTTTTCAGCGGAGGCAAAGCTTTCGCATAAATGAACACAGGTAACTTAGAGGGGTTTGAGGTGCCTGGGAGGGGTACAACCCGTTTTCTAGAGGGAGGTGCAGATTCATCTAGGGGGCTAGCCAGGGGATCAAGGCGTAGCTAGGGGTCTTAAGACTCCCGTTTGGAGGATTAGACCCCCCTGAGCGGCGACTCCGAAAGAGGTAAGGGTCCCTTTATCAAACCGAGTTCGGAATTTTTCGGAAAATATCGGAATTCCGAAAAATAACAGGGCAAACCCTAATTGTACCCCTTCCAGGCACCTCATTCCCCTCTATGGCACTGTATTCATTTATGCGAAAGCTTTGTCTCTGTCCTACAAGCCTAAAAGATTTGTATTGCTCCGTCTATGAAATGGTGTCGTGTTGTATTGTGTTTCACCTATTTTGAATTTATAAAAATGTTGTTTTGTGTTTCCGTTTGTTTAAGACACCTAAAAAAATTTTGATTCAAAAATTTGAACACCTATCTGTCACAAAGTAGCAGTTTGAAGACTGACGGTACTTATAGTGCCAGTTTTGAGACCAAATCGTATAATGCCAGGAACAAACATCCTAATGGAAGCAACATTGGCGCAAGGGTCTTTTTCCAAGTAGCCAACATGTTAAACTAGTGTTGAGCCAACATGTCGCTAAGCGCACGAGAGGGCCTCTATTAAGCGCCTCTATTAGAATAGTATGATAATAAGCCGTGAATCGAGAAACGCATGGGGCTGGCTGTCCATAAATTACGTAACCCTATTTTTGACCATTTTTTTATCGCCTCTCCCACCTCCCGTAACCTTGACCCAGACGCTCCCCCTCAGTTACGCGTAACGCTGTAGCATCCCCTCCAGAAGGGTTACATAATTAATAGACAGCCCCTATCCACGGAAAATATCGCTCTGAACTCAGAGGTGGGCAAGGTTAGACCCCTAGGGGGGGGATTTAGTACCAAAATTTTTTGAGCTGGTGCCATTGTCGGATAGACGTCACACGATTAGAATTCTTTCTTACACCTTTGACCCTCTCAAAAATTCCCGCCGCTGCACAATCCAAAATCCAGGGCCGGGTAGCGACGCTCAATAAATCACGTGGAAAAGTATGCAGCTACCAGTTCGGGCAAACCAAAACAGTGAATCATGTAGTGCACGATGCGCGCCCCACCCAAACCCGGGCGTGACCGAGCGGAGACGGCGCAGTGCATTCTGGCCCGTATCTCTTGAATAGTTTCACGCGTCGCCCCGTCGCATCGGCAGGTACAGCGGTGGTTCTGGCGTACGCATTCGGGCCAGATTAGAAAATAATAGCCAACTGCTGGTTTAGCTTAAAAAAAGTAATCAGGAAGAAGTTAGTTTTATAAGCTCATTTAATTGTTGAATTGGGGGAGCGTTTATAAGGACAACATAAGAGGATAGCAAAAATTTCTCCGTCTTTTTCTAATTGGATAAACAGTAGAAAGCGAGTTTTCCGATGTTCACGAGCGTCCGCTCGCGTTCTCGGGCAAAAACTACGAATGAAACATCGAAAGTCAACCGATATCAAACTGAATCGAGCGAGCGAGAGAGGACAATCTCTTTTATTGGATATTTTTATTCTATTGCTTTCTTTTGTAATTCGACCTCTAAAGTTTTGGTCCTATATTGTTTTCTGTCTCGTTTAACTTCAGTGTTGGTCGCGCTTTGTGATGCTCTCGTTGATAATAGAACTTTATGACAATGTTACAGCGTTTGGCGTTCAATGTTCGATGCGTACAAGCGCAACACATAACTAACCGGCCGTCAAGTACCACACGAAACAACATTTGATTCTTTTGTTCGTCAAACGCAAAAATGGGCGCAGGTCAGTCTGCAGAACAACATGAAAACTCCATTTGTGGAACAACGGATCTGCGATTTCTTGCATCCACGAAAGTTAGCACATCAGGCGACATCAACTTTGTGCCGAGCAAGGACAATTCAAGCTGTTACTATTGGGATTTTGAATTCAGTCGTTTTGTTCACGTCAACTTCGAAACAGAAACTGAAATCGTTTTGGATTTCCAAGGATTCAAGGAAATCAAAGAGCCTACGGGTTGGAATAATTTCGTCGCCGTTCCAATACAATCGCATGATGATGATGAATCAAGATTTCTTGCTTCCGTCATAGAAAAAATAACCGGCAAATGTTTCCTTGTAATGTTCAGTGCAAATAAACTTCAAAACAAAGTTTCCATCTGCGACGAATGTTCGGCAGGTTTTCAACGGCAAGGAGATTATTATTATCACTTGCTAAAATCGAGCGAAGGAGAAATTTATGCAGTCGCTTTGTATTGGGTGAACGAAGACACAACAATCTTTTCTGTGACCAAAATAATGGTCGATGAATCACCAAAAATCTCACGCAAAGTAATTTTTCAAAGAAGAACAATCAACGGACTTTGGGATATGCCGTTCATTGACGAAGGTGCACTATATTTTCTTACTCGTACCAATCCGATAAATGAAATATTCAAAATACCTTTAAACGGTGGTTCTGATCCATCGACTATTTCCATTTTATGTGGTTGCGCATCTTGCGAGTACAAACACGGCCATTCATTTGGAAATGGAAAATTTTCTTCTGCGGCTCATTTTGGTGAAAAAGTTGTCTTTGCAATCACTGTCGACAATTACAACAGTTCATTGTGGTCTATAAACTGTATCAATTTGAGAAATTTGATTTCCTCTGATGCGTGCATTATGCAATGTGAAGAGCAATTTACGCATGGAGAAGTCGCTTCGATCATCTATCCAGTCGTTCACGTTTCATCAGATGGTTCATCATTCCTTTACACACAAAGCACAATTTTTCAGTTGAATCTTTCCGTGAGTCAGGCATGGGCATGGGGAGTTTGGAAGATGGAAATTTTTTTTGGGTAGTATATATACCCCCAGACATGAGCACCGGGGATATCCCCCGGTGGTTCAGATCCCTGGATGCCAAAAGGTTAGAGGGATGGAAAATATTTGGGTAGGCGAAATTTTTTATTTGGTGACCTTTTATTTATTTTTTGATCGTCAGACCATATTCGGGGATGGGGATATCCCTGCTCCGAAAACCTTTGGTACTAGATTCCCCAGAGTTCCGACCGTGTCCATATCTGTATGCCCCTTAACCGGTTGATCATACCCCCTGCCAAAAAAATCGGTACTCCTATTTCTGCCGTGCAGAGGTAGGCGTCGTGGGGAGGGGGGTGCGGGGTGTGCACCCTCTATCGGGATACCGGGATACCCATCTCTGCTACCACGAGTACAACGATTTTATGAAAAAAATACTCCGTTTACGATGTACAAAGGAAAGAAGGGCGTAGAACGGGGAAGCTGACCCCCAGTAGACATTGCTATATTTTGCCCGGGAAATTCTAATTTCAGTATGGACAATTTAGATATCAGATGACTACGATATTGGTGTTGAACTGCTTGGAAAAGGAACACATGGCGATGTAATGAAGGGAAATATATCAGGACGAACAGATGTTGCAATCAAAATTATAAAAAACGATTCCTGCACTCGAAAGGTACTACAAACGTCAACTTCAGCAAAAAAGGAAATTGTTATTGATATTTTAGCTTCTGTTATCAGCAATCGCTGAAGCCAAGAAACTAAAAACCATTGATCACAAAAATATTGTCAAAGGCTTCGGTTATAAAATAGAGCAGCGACGTTTTCTTCTATTCATGGAATTAATGAAAGAGTCGGTTCGACATTACATTTTTCGGACTGACGATTTGAAATTGAACGAGAATGAAGCGTTTGGTTTGTTGCAACAAGCACTTGAAGGACTCGTCCACTTGCACACGCTGAAACCGAAGCCTATTATTCACAGGAATATTAAATGTATGTACGAATGTTTTGAAATTTTCGGCTAATTCTGTCTGCACACCGTACACCCCCACCGTACACCAAACGCGCGCACAAATCGTCCACTTCATCAATAAAGAGGTTGCGCTGCGCTTTATCAAATCCTTTACAGCGTTGAAATAAACTCTCCAAGACCATTATAGCGCAATAATGATCTGTTCATACGGTCGATTATTCCAGCTATGAAAATTAATTGCAGGAGATAATTTCGGAAATTTTATTTTCAGGCTCAAATATGCTTCTGAGCGATTCTGGAATCGTAAAATTGGGAGACTTCGGACTGGTGCAAACAATTTCATTGAATTCATGTGGCTCAACTGATTTGAATCAAGTTATCGTTGAATTCGCTGGAACTGCGTACTGGCAAGCTCCAGAATTACCTAGCGATAGCGTCTCATATGGTCGTAAAGCCGATGTTTGGTAAGAATAAATACAGGGTGGCGCAAAAAAAAAACTGTATCTTACTTTTTCTTGTAACTCATCAAAAATATTTCCGAATCCACGAAATTTCAACTATACATAATCCAATGCACTGGGATTTTTGCGAAAAATTGTCTGCTCGGATGGTCTCATAACTTTTACTATCAAAAAGGACAGCGAAATCAGTTACAGTACGATTGAACAGTATATTTGGGAACGGAAAAGGGAATAAAAACCATCGGCTCTTACACATGGTGATACTCTGCGAATCGCAGCGTTTCTTACTTCATGATTTTTCCATAAAAACCTTATGTTAACATGTTGATACTTTGGCAGAGTATCACCATGATATAGGAGCCGATGGTTTTCGTTCCCTTGGTCGTTCCCGACGCTAGAAAAGTAAAAGGACATAGTTTTGCACCATCCCGTATTTTTCGTCGCCAGATAACATTAGTTGTATTTAGTTTTTTCATCATTTTATTTCAGGAGCTTGGGATGCAGTTTAGTGGAGATGCTGACTGGATTTCCTCCTTATCATGACATGAAATTGACTGAATGGATCAGAAAAGCAAACGAAGGAGTATTATCTTATGATCCAAAAGAATTGATTCCGAATACAGCCGTGAATGCAATTTCCCTTCTTCAAAAAATTTTCCGCAGAGAAACAAATGGAAATCATTCTCAAGTCGAGTCAAAACCGCAAAGTAATCGACCGCATTCATGGGAAATTCTGGCGGATGTAATGGAATTGAACATGACGAAACTTGATGAACAACGCGAGTCACTTGAACAACAGCTTGAAACTGCACAACTCCATGCTACTGCGATGAGAAATCTTTCAACGAAAGAGAGAGAACATAATGATGACGATTGAGAATAAGTAATGCAACGGTACTTGATGTTTGAGTTGCTAAAAAGCTAAAAATGGCAATTTTGAACGGTTTTATAAAGAAAAGTCAACAATTATTGCCTCCTTTTCAAGCAGGCGCGTAACTAGAAGTTGGAAACTGGGGAGGGGGGGCAGCCCCATCTGGCCCCATTGGCCAAGTATGACAACTAGTTTTCGCAGAATTGGTCGATAAATGACGAAATATGGACTTTTTAACAAGCTTACCGTAATGCCCTACTTTCCGAATAATTGCTCTGGGGCAATTATTTGAATTCGATTAGAGCTTGCCAAAAGTGCCGAAAACAAGTTATTTCCTCAGGGCAACTATTCGGAAAAACCCGGTAGTGGTGCAAATTTTTTTTGAATATGCACTGCATAAAATACTTTTTCGATTTGACAAACCCTAAACAAAAAAATCGGTGCCTATGTCTGGTAGTTAAGTAGGTAATGCAAACAGAAAAAACTGCGTTAGGTCAAGTGTCGCTTGAATTTAAAATCACCTCCTTCGTGACATTTTCTCGTTCGAAATATTCTTCGACAATAACTTGGCATTGTGTTTCAGTTATATTCGTAAAATTAACCGCAAAATCATCGAATTCGAAGGAGGCAAGCGGTGAACAGAATGTGGATGTTGGTAACAGGATGTATTGTAAACGACGCCTAAATCTGATCGCGTTGGCGCTTGAAGGTAACTGAACATGAGCGTCCCATACATCATGATCGTTAGACCAGAAAAAATCGCGATAACGATGAACTAAGTCACTTTGCTGATGAGCCATTCAGCAACTTCCAGACTTCGAAACTTCAACGATGGTATTTCAATGCCGAATATGTGATACATAATTGCAAACGGCCCTTTCTGTTCATTTCTTCTGGCACAACTGCACTTGACTTTTTGGTGACCAGTTCACTTAAAAAAAACATTGCTTCTGAGCGAATAGTGTTTTGTTTTTAAAATTAAAAAGGCACAAGCCCGGAGTATATTTAACGCACCGTCGCACGTCCGTATCGAATTAGTAATATCTAGCTTTAGCACAGAATGAATCTTCTGTTGCTAACTTCTTTTTCGGCTATGCTTTGCTTAAATTGGATGCTTTATGTTTTTTTTTGGGCTTAGGCTTGATGAAAATTGATTTGACTGCATCTGAAAAGAGAAACTGTGTCAAAAATAATGAACAATTGAAAATTTTCGTCGTCCGATAGGTGAAAATGCGGCGTGACTAACGCATATGAGCGATGAAAAGAAATACCCTGCCAATCGTTTAACACACTGACAAATAAATGATAAGACAGCACTCAATGTAAAAATCGTTCAGTATAATACATATTCTTCTTAATTTTCTTTGTTGAACAACCATTTTCAAAAATTAGAAAGATAAGTAGGGATTTGCGAAGCGAGCATGAAATTTTTGTTTTTTTTTTGAGGTGTATATTAAATCTATACATTACATAGAATACTATACGATAAGTTCAAAATAAAAGTACAGTATTTTCTGATCAAACTAATACGGCCGATGCCTTTGAACTTTTGTTAGTGGGTGTTGATGTGGCCTGCGGCGGCTGATATTCACGAGTTCTGTACGTCGCTTTCCATTTGCGCTCGAAAACCACAATCAAAATAATCAATGCAATCAGAGCAATGACGATGAGGAAGATGGGCCAAAAAGTCCAATGGCTTTCCACTTTTATGGTGAAAAGGACACTGGTGGAGAAGGTCTGAATGGCGCCACTGCGGTCATTGAATTGGTTCATCGCTTTGCACTTGAAAATCGCGTCGTCGTCCGTGGCCACTTTTACAATATTCAAAACATTTCCACTCATTTTATAATGTTTTCCATCACCTTCTTCAATATTTCTGCCGTTCTTCTGCCATCTGCGAAAAACATAATTTATTGTTTTTATTATGTGTTTTGTGTTTCGTAACACAATTTTTGAAGAAAACGGGACTGAAAGAAAGATTTGCTAATTCGTTCAGGAGGCCCGGACCGGACAAAAAGACGCGTCAATAAGCCAGTATTGAGGTGAATATTGTGTGAGCTGAATACTGTGTGAACTGTGTGAGCCGAATATTGCGCTTTGGACTGCGCAGGTCACATCGTGGGGGGGGGGGCGGAGTCCCGGGTGTTTATCTTAGAATCCAAGGGAAACCTAGGGGAAGGAGACGGGTAAATTAAACATGGGAGTCGTTGTACATAGTGCTGAGAATTTCCGAATCAGGGCAAAATTTTCAATCAAGTTTAGATTCAGGGGCGTGCGCCGAAATCTGAAGAATTATCGTTATCTTGGTCAGTGCCGGGGGACGACTCGCTTCCCTCCCCGTCCGAGCCTGACTAATTATTGATTTCGTCTGATTTTTTGACTCACCTGATTTCCGGTTCCGGATAGCCAGTGGCATTGCAGGTCAAGTTGAATTCGCTGGCCTCAAACAGCGTCTGCTTTTCCTCGGCGACCAATTGAGCTGCTTCAGGTTCAGACGAATGTATTCGCAGCATCTTACCCTGCTCTTGTTGAATGACAGGTCGCATGTACACGAACAGATTGCCGGTCGCGACGAATTCGTCCTCGTACCACAGATCACAGCGGTACTTTCCAGCGGCAGTTGCAGGCGCCCAACCCAATTCCAATGTGGCGTTGTTTCCAGAAAGAATGGCCTGCTTATTTTCGATCAATTCGACCGCATCGATCAGTGTCCACCAGGACTCAGAAGAATATTTCGACCATCTGACTCTGTCGATTGGAAGTAAATTGAAAGTGATGTCGGATTGTGCTGAACACCAAAGTGTCAAAGAATTGTTTGCGTATGTGGGATCGGTGGGAATGGATTTGATGCACGATGGTTGGATCGTCGAGTACAATGAGCCAACAGCAGTCACATTTTCCAATGGAGCACCAGGATCGCTCACAGCTTGAGAAAAATCAAATAGGCGAGCCAAAGAAATCAGCACAACCAAGTAATATGCCATCATGAATGTTATGTTTCAACGGCTGAAAGTCAAGAACATTATGAAAGTTACATTCTTTCGGAGAAAAAATTATTTCATCCTTTACAATTGTTGAATAAGATGGCAGAATAATTGCACCGTCAACATTATTGTATTATTTTTCAATTTAGAAACTCCACTCACTCAGTATTGAATCGAAAGTGCAGATGAGATGAGGGTATGGAGTTCGCATGTTAATCATCGCAAAATGGGTGACTACTCTTCGCCAGGTAGTAACGATGATTTTTGCTCCACACTTCGCGTTTTAGTGGACATTAAGGACGATATATCATCGGACTCACGACCTTCGCCCTTTCCAGTACTTAAGGAGGGCACCCGTACCGAAGGGCCTACACGAAAAATGGCTTTGTGCAACTGTCATCGGGCCCCAACTCCCATGACGCGGCACTGGACTTTAGGGAACTACAATTTGATAATGGGTTGGTCGAATCCACTGTGTAAACAATTCATTTGACATTTGTTAAAATGATTCATCAAAGTGATTCATCATCAAAGATTCATCAATGAAGTGATGGTTATGGTAATCTATTAGTTATACAGGGTGTTTGGAAACTTTATTTACAACTTTGTTTTTGAATAACTTCGCCAAACTTGCACCAAATAAGCTGAGATTCAAGGAATATGTTCTCAAAAAAAAGCGGTCTTTTTCCAAAAAATGTGCAATTTGGTCAAAGAAGTGGGTGAGATAAAGTCAAAAAATTTTGAAGGCAATTTGAATTCAAAATGCTCAAAATCGTACATTTACTGAGTGAAAAAATTCCTACCCACCGCCATGAATTCCTTTTCATCTTTTTTAGTGCAAACTGAAATTAAAATAACAAAAATGATGACTAGCAGCTCGTTCCTGGCCTGTTTCGCGCGCTACCCTCTTATTTCGAAAACGCATGCATTGAGACTGCGTTTTTTTACTTCTTGATTATATCTCAGCCACTCTTTGACCAAATTGCATAAATTTTTTGGAAAAAATCGCATCCTTCTGACAACATATTTCCTGAATCTCAGCTTATTTGGTACAACTTTGGCGAAATTATTATTCAAAGACGTAGTTGTAAAGGGACTTTCCAAGCACCCTGTATAAGTAGTACAGCAGAACGAAAGCAGGTGTTTAGTATGCCACAATTAACCACTTACCCCTTCTAGGCCGCCGACGCGTGTCAAACTAACTTTCCACGCGCAACCAGAGGTCTAACTGCGGATAACAACTTGCACGCGGCGTCGCCGGTTTTCTGCGCGTCCCAACTTGTTCTCTGCCAACGAAGCAGAAAGGAACCTGCCCACACCCCAGTCGAGCCTGATGGTCGTTATCGTAAGTCGTCTGTCGCTAAAACAGGGAAAACAGGCACCAATTCTCCATGCAACCGCAACAGAAAAATCAAACCACACGTAATTGCTGATTTCTCAAAGCATCAGTCAAAAACGTTCCTGAAAAAAAGCAGCGTGCGAGCAAAGGTTCTCCAACATGAAAATTTCGAAAGGGCTGGGCTTTCTGAAAAAAATTAAAAAGACATGGCATGGGCTGGGACTTTTCATGAAGGAAACTCTTATGTTCAAATTCGGGTAACTAACCAGCACCGCTTCTTAGTTTGCAATTCGCAGGCATCGAACTATAGATAACATTCGTTAATAGCGGTGAAAACCCTGCCGCATTAGGATAACAAATATCACACTTTAAGAAGAAGACATCATTTTTTTTGTTCTTAATGAGAGCAATTTTGTGTGTTGTACAGTTGTTTTGTGAGCAACTGACTGAATTACCTGAGAAATCATTGTCGGTACTTTCATCATGTTTACTTTTCGGGATTAATTTGCTAAAAATTGTTCATAAATATCATGGACAACAAGATTAAATTCATTATGAATGCAAAGAGAGCTAGCATTTTTTAGATAGCGTTTACGTGGTATTAATGGCGGTGGTTGACAAAGCTGATGCCATTGCACTTCTCTCTTTCTTTCTTTCTTTCTTTCTTTATTCAGCAAAGTACCAGGATAAGTCTAACGCCGATTACAGCATGAAGCGACTACCCCACAAAATAAATACATAAAATACACAGTACTTCAGGATCGGGAAAATAATATCACGCAAATTTCATTGGCGAATCAAGTGTCGTTGCAAAATACACGAAAGAACAATGTATTCAAACATGCAGATCAAGACATAATGTTTTATTCAACACAACTTAAGAGGCGTTGCACGTAAGGATCGAGAATGAGGGATTAAACCGAAAAATAGAATTGGCTGAAATTTTGCTGAAAGTAAGCTAACATGACTTTAAGAACTTCGACAGGAGGATTTTGACTGAAACGTTTTGGTTGCCTAGCAATGAGCTCGCAAAAATGGCGCGAAAATGAAAATTTGACAAATTTCAGTGTCTC
>JAQGCX010000103.1:0-27882 GCA_034700205.1 Plectus parietinus
TGACAGATTAATAATTTGTTTCCTTTTTCAGAAACAAAAAATCAAATTTCCCGCCATATCTCGCGACGAAAATTTTTTAAAAATATTCTGACCAATTTTTTCGTACTTTCAGCTCAGAATACACTATTGTGAAAATTTTCAGCAAAATCGGAAAACCTTTTGCAAACTGTGCCAAGGTACTTAAGGAAAAGTTCGACGCTTACAAAAACCATCTCTTAATTCTTAAGTCAGATATATTCGGACGATAAGGTAAAATACACGTACATGAAAACAGATTCCGTGCCGGCTGGAAAACCTGCTTTATAATTTAATGCTTCCTGAAAAAGACATTATCATCATGATTACGCAGCAGTCACATGTTCGGAGAACTGTTCAAAATAACTTCATCAAACATCATGGTTCGTTAGAATCAAGTTTCAAACATCAAGTTTTGCTCATTCACAGCTCGATGCATGGGGAAAATTTCCTAAATGTAGTTGGGAAAATTTCATTTGTGACTTCATCACGCATATCGGTATCTATTTGACCGTTTTCTTCGCTCAGATATATATGGATAATAAGATAAAATAACACCAAAAATTTGTCGGGAATAAGGCAAAGTGAGAGTCCATTCACAAATTTCAAGACTTGGTCTTGTCTATAGTCTATAAATTATTGAGTCAAAAAATTACAACAAAGCTAAGAAATCAAAAGCCCTGACAATTTATATTCTAATCCTTTAAAAAAAGTATGGCAGTTTCTTACAATCGATACGGTACCTTTTGCAGAGATATGTACGAACAGTTGAATATGGGACGGAATAACTATTTATCGGAAATTCTGAGCAGTGTTAATTCTAAAGTCTGATATATTCGGATGATAAAATAATATACATCTGAGATTTATCGGAAGTTAGGGTGAATCAGATCAATTCGCAAATTCTGAGTAAGAACGAATAGTGATTCCGTACTGCGGCAACGCGACAACACATGCTAATGGTTCCCGAAAAAGACATTTTTAAAAATAATTACGCAGCATTAATTAATTCCCTAGCAAATAATTAGGTAGCAATTTTTGCTTTTCGCTGATCAAGCTTGCCATGCTCATAGTCACCTATTCAGGGAACTATCCGAAGTGACTTCATCAAACATTGTGGTTCGTTACGATTAAGCTTCGAACAACAAGTTCGCTAAGTCAGTTCTATGTAGGTGAAACTTCAAAGTCGCCTAAATTTAGTAGGGACATCTCATTTTGACGTTGTGACGTTAATTTATTTGGCCGTTTTTCTTGCTATTGCCACAAAGTTGAGAGCAACTACCGATCAGTGTAAAAGATTCATTATCGATTCGTTTTCACATAGCAGAGATGACGCGAAGCACGGAAACCATGAATTCCTTAAGTGCAGTCCGGCTATCGAGCAATATACCGTAGTGAGAGGAAGAGGTACAGTATCCCTTAAGTACAGTCCTGCTATCGAGCAATATACCGTAGTGGGGGAAGAGGGTACCTCCCCAAACTTTTTAGGGGGGAGAAGGTCGGTTACGAATGATGAATTCGTAATTTTAAAAATCAATTATTTTATGTAACAGCATTAGGCGTAAGAACAAAGTGGGCGTCTCTGACACCGTTTTGTCGCACACGAGCAAGTTGTCGACCTCAACCCTCATCCATGCGCCAGCTTATGTCATATCTATTCGGAAAGTATTTGCAAACCAAATGGAAAAGTGACGTTTCAACCAACGAAGTTCAACCGGCGCGCGTATGTGATCTGCGTGTCACGGCATTCTTTGACCGAATGAGCGCCAGAGCAAGTTTGGGAAAGCTCGGAATCAAACCGGAATGGATTTT
This sequence comes from Plectus parietinus, assembly GCA_034700205.1. Taxonomy (NCBI): domain Eukaryota; kingdom Metazoa; phylum Nematoda; class Chromadorea; order Plectida; family Plectidae; genus Plectus; species Plectus parietinus. Next base: position 1,828 of record JAQGCX010000103.1, read on the forward strand.
GGGTCTACATTCAGGGCTATTGGACCCATCGTCAATATGTCGCATCAATCCAAGCTATCCAAAGACAGATATAAAACATTTGAATCAGCAAAAGATCGGATTTTATTTCATGTGTTAAATTCGACCATAGAATGCTAATCAACTGTATAAGATCAAAATTTAGCAGACAGGCATGGAAGCATCTATATGGCCAATAAACCACGGCAATTTATAACTACGTTAGTTAGTAACCACGACAACTCATAATCGCGTGAACCTTTCTGTCTTTCACATTTCGTCAGTCTTAAGTTAATCAGAGTATCTTTATTGCTTACAAATCACGACAGTTAATAAAAAAATGGAAACGAAAATTCATAACCACGTCAGTTCGTAACCACGACAACTCATAATCGTGTCAACCTTTCTGTCTTTCACATTTCGTCAGTCTTACGTTTATCAGAGCATCTTCATTGTCACGTACAGTGCCTACGCTAAACCCGACTTGTTCAAAAATCCGAATAAAAGTTACTGTGTTATCGTTTATCTGAAACAGCATACGGTAAGCGTGAGATAATGTGGTTTATTTTCAGTATTCAGTGTTTTTCTACTTGTATCAATGGAATTAAAAAGAACACAGCATTCGAGATTCCCTTTTGTCAATTAACAAAAACTGCTCACTTTAAATACGGATTCACCGCTTTTCGTTTAAAATCGGTCCTTAAAGAGTAAAAACTCTCTGAAATATCGAAAGCAGAAGCTGTATTACTCTTGTTCTTTGCACCGTAACGGAAGGCGTCCGCAACTGAGACAGCAGTTTTGAATACACAAAGTAAGTAAGAGAAATGCTGAAATCACTTTCTGCGCGTAGTTCAGTAAGACAAAATGTGTCCACTTCGGAATTCTGTGTATCCTTATGCATTTTTCCAGTTTGACATGGCTCAAGGAAAGCAATTGGGTTTCGCTGCACTTACGGCGTTTCTTCTAATTGTCATTGACAAATCTGCAGCAAAATGCGTTCAACCGGTTACTGTTTCTACGACCTCAACTAAACGTAACTTTTTCTTTTTACTTAACAAAAGTTTATTATTTTCGAGGAACAAATAATCCCAAAGCTCCCGTGTTCTAGGCCTGTGGCACCTTCAGTGCCGACCGATGGGGTCATGGCGTCCTTGGGATGTGGTTAAGGGAGGGTGGACCCCATACCTGTCAGCAGAGGGGTTTAGCAACATACAGCCCCCGGGTCGGACCTGGACCCCCTCGCCACCGAAGGCGGCCTAAAAAAAGTTAAGGATCTCCCCTGTGATAGCGAACGAACGCCACAAAAAATTTTGAAACTTACTCCGGCGACTCCCCCCTCTCCCCGACCGACAGCATGCGGCTGACCTTGGACCAGCATTACAGGTATTGTAGACCATCGGCACAACCCTTGCTAGGATAGGATGACCTTATCTGACATGGGGACAAGTGCCTCTCCAGGGGCAAAACGAAAATTTTCAAAGGGGGGAGACCCTTATCATTCTTACCCGGGGGACTAACCAAAAAACCGGAGGGGAACCCAGCCTTCTCTAGCTTCACCCCTAATCCATCCTTTCCTTCGAAAATTGGTAATGTGAAAACGATTATTTTTCATGAGTCCGGCGGTTTTATCGCCTGTTCTCCATAGCCAAACTGATGAAAAAGAATAAAAACGAAGTAAGTAATTGAAGCAGGCAACTTTAGCACGACATTGTTCTCCCCATTACGCGTAACTTGTAAAAAAATTGTCATGTGCATTGTATATGTTTGAGGGTATTTTTTGTGTCTTGCTTCTGATTTTCCGGTTCAATCCTGTTGTTTTGTATTTTGCAGATACGGTAATTCTAATGTTATATCAAGTACACAAGCACTGATTGATAGCGTTCCTGTGGTCATCATTTTCCATATTTCCAAATGAACCGGAATCAGACCCAAATTTCAGCCCGTCGTTGCGTGATATTGAAATATTTGTGATATTTGCAGAATACGCGTTGTTTCATGTCACTGATGATGTGTTCGAATCTGCTAAAGTGCCGGTATAATTCTATCACATATTTCAAATGATAGATAGCTTTCAATGTATGAACTTTGATGCCGAGGAGTACACTTATTGTTCATCAATGCCTAAGCTCAAAGACAAGCAGTGAGGAAGTTTACGCAACCAGTTTTGATTCTACATCGTCACTGATTTTCTTTCTTAGGCGGAAAGCAAAATACAGTTGAACAAGAGACATTTGTGTTCTTCTTTCTCTTCAAAGCGAGAACTGGGCGTGGACTCAGTGTTTGGCTGCGAGGGGGTGGGATGTAAAGGGTGTCGTAGAGACATTTCGGCACTCTTTGGCCCCATGTAACTTCTGACTGTAATATTCAAATTCAATGAATTTTTTGTGCGTATGGCACTGTATGACAGCTACTCTTCCACGAAATTTCTTCCTGAATAGACAGTCTCGTATCGTAATTGCCTGACAAAATTGGTGGATCGATGCGTGCTGTCTGCTCAGTCAGCACAAAGTTCAATGTGCTGTGTCTAATATACCGTATTTTAAGAAATAGTGACACTGTGCCACTATTATTTCAACCTCTCTGGACCCTGTACCATTATTTCTGCCTGTGCCACTGATATTTCAACCAACCAAAGAGCCAAAATAATTTCTTCAAAAAACAAAGGAATACAACATTTTAAAGAAAAATTGAGCACTATTTAACGAGATCTTTCATATTTCGGTCTTATTTGATACATATTTCCATTTAAAACACCAAATATACACTTAATATTAGAGGTCCCATGTCAATTTTATATTAAAATGTACCCAATTGTACCGGATGTTCGCAGAAAATAGTGGTACTGTGCCACTATTTCTGCCTGGCCACTATTATTTCAACGTCTCTGGACCCTGTGCCATTATTTCTGCCTGTGCCACTATTTCTGTCTGCGCCACTATTTCTTAAAAACGGTAGTTAGTTGAAGTGACTGAAATTTCGAGTAGAAAATTGTTAGATAAGCTAATTTGGTTGCTCAGACTTTTCACGACTCCAACAGCAATGTTAGAACGACCGCTGGAGTGTGCCGACTGAGCGGTCAATCCACTCCAGTACAAACTAACCGGAACGTTGATGTCGTGGTTGCGACCCAATAATCGTCCATTCAAGACGAAACTTGGTGAAAGTGTAGCTGTCATACAGTGCCATATGCACATAAAATTTCATTTTGAAATTGAAGTTACATGGGGCCAAAGAGTGCCAAGATGTCTGTGGAACATCCTGTAGTGTGGCAGACCTGTGTGACGTCACTGACTGTAAAGTGCTACAACATAATCTCTGTGCTACAACATAATAAAGCAAAGGAAAAAGGACGTATTGCAGCGTAATTACCATTCATCTCTCAGTTCACTGACATCAAGGGCTTTCTTCAATACCTTCTTCCGATATTCTTATTATTCTGCTGTCAAGGCAAAAGTCAGGTGACTGATCCGGTTTCCTCACAGCCGCCAGCAGTTCCTCCAGGACCTTTATCACTACAACCATGGCAGCTACAAGGACAGTCGCCCGGCCTACAGCTTGGATCAGCAACAGGACTAACATGGCAACAATCTCCACAACGACTGAAATGCAAATGTGAGATTTTTCAAATAGTTTTGAGAAATTTTCTCAGTTTTTGACTTGGCGCGATTCAATTTCAGTTGGCGAATGTCGCAAATGAACAATGTCAGTGATTTTATTGTTTTCAAACTCGTTGAAAGAATCAGTTCTTTTTGGCGTGAAAGATTTTCTCGATAAAGTAGCATATTTTGGGCCCAACTACACAAGTGAACCCTTAAATTGGATTACGACATAAGCACAATTGTCTGCAGTGGACAAGAAAATAAGCTTAGAAGACTATGTGACTGACCAGACTCAAAACAAAACATTGTTTAATACTGTGATGAAATTTGCTGTGAACGAAATGGATCTCTTCGCCAAAAATATAATGAAAGGAAAATATTTGCTGTTGCTTAGTGACATTGCCCTTGCTATTGCACAGATGGAAAAAGACACCTTGGCGAACTATTTTAATGCAAAGGGCATTTTATTGATGGATTTTGACGGGGCTATCGTGCCGCCGCCTGAAAATCAAACGACTATTTACATGGACAAGGGACAAATGATGAAAGACTCTCTGCATGCTTATTTCGTTGCAATACAACATTCTTACTCTCTTTGCGGCGGCAGTGTTTCAATATTTACGCAACGTAAAAACAGAGGTAAAAACGAGCCACTGCTGCCTTCTCCTCCTCCACCGCCGTTCAAATCGTCAGATTGAACAAACTCAGTATCAATAAGTTTAATTTCAGTGCTGACCGTATCGATCATCGTGGGGGTACTGCTTCTTGTATGTCTGCTTGCTCTAACCTTCATTATTTATTCGCGAACAAAGTTTCACTGAAAAGCAAAAATCGAAAAATTTCGATCGCAGGGAAGCAAAACCTCTCAAGAAAATGCAACTGCTGCAATTGCGCCGTCAAAAGATTGAAAAACTTGAAAAGTAATTCAAAGTTTTTTGCTTCGTTATCGTTTCTTTTCCAGACGCGACGATTGGCTGATTCCGCAGTCAAATTTGGTTGCATTCTACGATTAACAGATCGGTGCTGGCGCATTCAGCCGTGTTTCAAAGATAAGGAGAATTGTTATCTTCTCTTATTTGCTTCTGTTTAAGTAAACTCTCTGGTGCGGCGCCAGTCTGCAAGATCCAACCCTCTGTTCTAGCTTCCAGATCTTATACCAATTGTGATGTGACCATCAAAATGCTGCCGACTTTTGCTGACGATTCAGCGAAAGTAAATTTTGTGCAGGAAATTAATTTCATGAAATCACTGAATTATCACCCTCATCTGGTCTGCATGCCCGGAACGAGTTCTGACGACAATGGCGATTGTCTAGTCATTGAGTATTGCGTGCAAGGCGACCTTCTGCACTACATTCGCAAACACCGCGAAGAAATCCTCGATGTAAATTTCTTTGCTTTGTTCGCTTGTGCAGTGTTGTTCACAGCTCTGTCGTCCGCAATCAGTTTTATACCCTCAAATTGAATTCTTTAAAATTGCTGAATTTTTCAATTTTGTTTTCGGTAAAAAAGGAGCGCGGAAGTCTGTCAGTACTCCGAGTGAACACAGTGTCAACGAGTATTCTCACAAGAAAGACGGAACGCAGTCTCTCCTGTTCAGTTTCACTTATTTTCAAGTTGCGGTCTCAGGTTATCAGTGAGCAAATTGTCCTCAAGAGCGGAATAAGATTTTCCTTTTTCCGCCAATGCACAACTGAAAGATAAACTGAATCTCAATGAGCTAAATCAGCGGAACTACAAATTCCGCCAGTACCAGTCGACTGTGGTTCATGACTGAGCTAGCATTTTCGATCTTATTGTTCATGTGTTTCGACCAAAACCCTACAGCAAACATTTGCGAAGGCGAGCCAAATAATATTAAAGGTTGTGTTTGCGATGAGCGGTTCTGAAATTCCGTGATGGCAGTGATGAGAAAAAGCACGATTGTCAGCTGACATCCGATGGGATACAGAAGCGCACATAAAGCCGTGTAGGCGTGTGGGCTGTGGACGCACTTGGTCCATGTGAAAACAGAGGCGCCTTCCACGAACGCACCTGCTCAAACAGCGCACGCCGATAGAAAGCATCACTCATTGTCTGTCTGTTCCGGCAATTGTTCGTCTGTCCACACATCCGGCCGCGCATAAAACACTTTGCCTTCCGACCTTTCGCTATTCGATCGTGATCTCGGTCGATCGGCGCCCCAGTCAGATGACGATGTCTTTCGCCGCCTGCGTCGCCTTGCTGGCCAGTGCCGTCGCGTTCGCCAGCGCCCAAGTTGCGCCCACCGTAGACTGCGTGGTCGGCAATAAGTGGGTAGACAACTACATTGAGTTTGAGTGCTATTCCACAGCCACTATCGTCAGGGGAATTCGACCAATCGGTACGGTATTCACATCTTCGTATTTTCGCCACGACAGTCAAAATTCATTTTGTATCTCAGTATCACTGAAAAAAGTAATAACATCTACGTTCGCAAAAGTAGAATTTACTTCTCAAAATAAACTACAGTAATCCGGTGTATATGTTAATTTGCAGGTTGCGTACCAACGAATAAGAACGGCAGTGCAATGATAGCGGCTGGTGCGACTCATGACGAAACGCATTTCCGCTACCAATGTACCGCTGGAAGTACAAGCAATTCCATGTCTTACCAGATCACGAGTAAGCAGCATACTGTAACATTTTTTGCAGAAATATTCTCTCTCTCAATGATACGCACGGCTTGTTTTTGCTTCTCACTAAGCACAGTATTACTGAAACAGTGCAAGAGCAGTGAAACACAGCTCATCTTTTCTCAAATCCATTTTTTCTCATCGATACTCGAATTACCCCCTCGAATAAGGTGTGCATTAATGCAATATTTCTAGACTGCTTCGATTCGGCAACACCTCCCAAGATCATGAACCCTGGTGAAACGCGCGTGATGTCTGATGGAAGCAGCGTCGTCTGCTACAAGGATGGGGACCAAATCAAGAAGAAAATCACGCCTGGTAACTGAAATAATTTCAGTTTGTCACAATCGTCAGTTTGATATACTTAGTTATTTGCTAATTTTTTTGTGCTGTAAATCGAACCTAATATTTTACTTGACGAATGGTCCATGCATAATTAGTTGTGCTGCTGCATTGCGAGTGAGTACAAAGTGATTCATGCTGATCCGATTAGGCGCGTGAATATGCACTGTATAAATTTGCGATGCGGCTGCGACAACCAGTGATGTTCACGGGCCGGGCCGGGCCGGCCCGGGATTTTCGCCGAAAAAAAAGCCCGGCCCGGCCCGGTCAATTTTTTCAGGCCCGGGCCCGGTACTTTTCCTCCAGGCCGGCCCGGCCTCCAAAAGGGTTACGTGATTTATGCACAGCCCCTAGGCCGTCAAGTTTGTGAAAAAAAAGGGCCACTAACCGCATTCGCTCGTCGAGTCGCTGTATTTCTTTGCGGAAGTAGCGTCGCTTGACATCAAAGTCGAGCAGTTTGGGAAATTCGGTGAGGATGGCGAACGGACCGTCGACCAGACTGTTGTTCGACTGGCGCAACACTTGATTGAGCACGCGACGGTGCTTCTCTGCAAAGGCGAACATGAACATGCATTGCTCGCAGGCCATTGCACTGGGCGGCTCACCAGCGAAATGCACCAGTTTCTGAGTGTCCGGTGGAAGACTGCTGACCGCCATGCCGTCTTTCAGCACGGACATCGACATCGAGTCGCTAGGAAGCGGAGAGGCGGGTTGCTGCGAGGCCAGGGCCAGTTGTTGTTGTTGCTGTTCCTGAAAATGGCGAACAGTGTAAACAGAATTGGTGCAGTAGCGCGCTTACCTCAGCGGTCGGCTCCCTCTTGGTCTCGCTGGCGTGGACAAGGAAGAAGGCTTCGGCGGCCGGCTGGAGCACCAACACGGCGTGCGGATCGGAGGCGTCGGCCAAACGAGCGAGTGAGTCGCTCAGCGCTTCCCACAGCGGGTCCAGCTCGGCCAACAGTTCGCTCAACGGCGCCTCTTCCAGACGGTCTTCGACGGTCGTCTTACTCGTGTCGGCTGCCGACGACGCGCTTTCGGCACCACCGGTAGCAGTCGGGGGTTCTGATGGCGGCGCTGCGTCCACATCGGCCGCCGGCGCTTGGTCGACGGCGAGGCCCTGCGCCAACGCGGCGGCTGCCGTTCTCTGCTGCTCGGCGAGCTGCTGAGCGGTGACCTTGGCGGCCTTGCGTTGCTTCATCGTCTCTCGCATGCGAATTATGCTCTGCAGCGTGCGCAGGAGCAGGTGCTGAGCCGAGAATTTGTCGGTGAGAGCGCGCACGGCCGGCAGTTGCAGTTCCTGGCAGTTGCCGGCGACGGCGCCCAGTCGAGCCGAGCTGTGTCCCTGTATGACTATCGAGGAGCCGTCAAAACGGTTCTGCGCGATGCCCTTCAGCGCCTGTTCGCGCGACAGAGAAGTGCTCGGCGCGTCTTCGGCGATGGCGACCGCGTTCAATTCGGCGAGCAGTTGGCGAATTTGCGGCAACAGTTTGCGTCCGAGTCGTACGGCGGCGGCGAACAGCAGCTCGTACACAGAGTGTCCAGTGGCGCCGCCCAGCGCGCGCACCGCCTCCATCAGCAGCACGCGACCATCGTTCAGTCCTTCATCATTGCACTCGCCTTCCGTCACAACCTAAAAGCATTTTGTTGCACCAACGTACAAGTAATATGAAAATGTCGGCGTCCAGTGGGGGGGTGCCCCGTTAACCATTTCAAATTTTGCTAATCACTACTGAACAAACGAGCGTAAATAAGAGTTCATGAGTTGGCGTCCTGTCAAAATATTGTTCACTATGCAATATTTTTTGTCCTCCCGCTAAAAACCGTAATTTCCGCGTTAGCCGTGATAAGACAAAAGGATACGGTATTTTGCAACCCCGCCACAGTACTTGTTGTAAATAAACTTACATTAACAACGATATTGAGTTGCTTGACGAGATGTGGTTTGGTGGCATCGTCTTGTGCAACTTTAGCGCCGCCGATTCTTAGCACGGTGTCATCAGGCAGCGTCATCACCACTTGAGACAACAGACGGAGCAGGCGATCTTGCAAGCTACCCGTTTCCTTGACGACGGGGTGGTCGAGCTGGTCCATCAGTCGGCCAAGCGGTGCCGATTCGAGCGAGTCGCACATGGACTCTTCGTTCAGCGCGAACATCGACCCTTGCTGCTTCACCTTCGATAGCGACGCCGACGGCACTAACGCATCGCGCGACGTATTCAGTCTGGAAAACACCAATATTCCACACAATACAAAAACAACACGGCGTAAAAGCAAATAAATGTGCGATTGAGCCAGCGCGTCAGTTCTACTATCCGGTGACAACATCAGTATAGTCAGATGTCCCTATCAAATTCTCGTCATTCGCAAAGGCTCGAACCAGCGCGGGCAAATCCGCAGGCGACACCACTACCGACCCGTCAGAAACGCCCACGTGCATAATAGAAGATAAACGTACTTGGCTACTAACTGCCAAAAGTCGAGCGAATCAAGCGGTTCACAAGGCTCCTTGTCTTTATCTTTGGCTTTGGCGTCGGCGCTGGCTCGCAGCGCGGCGGGCAGGAACTGGCCGGGGAACGCTTTGGCGAGCGAAATAAGCGTGTCGAGCACTTGTCGGCACACGGACGACGCGACTAGCTGGTGAATCTTAACGGCGCGTCCATTCTTTCCGATCATGAAGATGCGCTGTCGACTGCCCAATCCCGTGCACACCGTGAGACTGTCGAGCCAGCCGTGGCCGGCGCCGCTGGGCATCTGCTGGTCGTCCTTGAGAGTGAGCCGCTCGAACACGGCGAACAGCGCCCAGATGAGAAAATCACATGTGGGCGGATGAGAGCAAAGACTGCGCAGAATCTTCTGCAGCCGGCCAGTATTCAGACGCGTGTTGTCGACGAAGAACAGCACGAGCAGACCCGCCAGCGCCTCCTTGTCCAACAGCTGCAGGCCGGGTGCGACCGCTTGCGCCGACAGTCCGGCCATGGCGCCCACTGCGTTGCGATTGCCGGCGATCTGGCGGTAGCGACCGCTGGCCAAGTTGGCGCGCATGCCGCCGCCAGGACCGAGCATAGTAGCGAAGCGCATCATGTGTTGGTGTTCGAGAGTGGCGCGCAGTCGTCGCGCTTCGGCGGCGACATTGGACGGGAGCACTTGCAGCACGGTGTCGTCGGCGTCGGCGAGTACCTGAGCGCGCAGACTGGGCGGCAGCGACTCGATGAGCGCGGCGGGATCGGCGGGTTCGGGTTCGCGCGCACCCAAGGCGGCGGCTTCGGCGGCTCGTCGGGCCTGTTCGTGCTGCGCGAGAATCTCTTCTTGGAGCTCCGGGGGGAGCGCGTCGAGAAACTCTCGGTCGAGTCCGGGAACGTCGGCGCTGCCGCCACTGACTTCGGCCAGCAGGTCTTGTCGGGCAGTCGATGCGACGCCCTCGGCCGAACTGCCTTGACCATTCTGCGCGTCAGTGCCGCGTTGCTGTTGCTGCCGACGCTGCTGGTCTTGGCGCAGCTGTTGCAGGCGTTGCTGGCGAATATGATCCTGAATCACTTCGGCGCGCATGTCGTCGGGCAACGCCGCCAAGAACGCCGGGTCGACACCCAAAGGAACGTCAATGTCTACAACGGACAAAATATTGAATGACCAGACGCAACACAAAATGTACCGACCTCCCAAAATATGTCGGTAAGTTTCCAATTCCTGCTGGTGCGCAATCAACGCAGCGGCTTCCTGTTCTCGTCGCGCAATCGCTTCCGCGTCTTCCTGTTGCGTGGCGACTTCGGCGGATTGTTGCGGAGGTGCGACGGTCTCTTCACTTGGTAAGTTCTCTTGCACAACTTGAGCGATGGCTTCGGCTTGCTGCGCACCCTCGGCGATTGATTCGTTTTGCTAAACAAAATATAAATAAATAAAAGAATGGCATAGTTAGCTAATTTACCGTCGTGATCGAATCAACTTGCGGCACAGCTTCTGGAATTGGTTCATTCAGCTGCATATTTTCTGTGGGTAGCTCCATCGGAGGCGACGCTAAAAACACAAAGTGTTAAAATTGAATGCCGTCAATGAGCTGACAACGAAGTGCAGACAAACTGATCAATGAAGCCATGAAAAATTGCATAACGCTGCCCGTAATTTTTCTACTCCCACTCTTAGAGATAAAAATAGTCTATATTCATTCTCACTGGTATCCATTGGCTCGATCGAGTCGATTGCAGGGACAGTCTCTTCCACGACGATTTCTTCGTGCAGCACCTGGGGCTGTTCGGTGGCAGGCGACTGGTCGATAGCCGTTTCGGTCGAGGCCGAAGCCGCGTCGGATACCAGAGCGACCGTTGCGCTCGACGACGATCCGCTTTCTTTCGCCTTCGCTTTCGCTTCCTTCTTCCGTTTCTGCTCGGAAATTTCGCGTTCTTTGCGATCTTTTTCCGCCTAAGAATAGAAATTAGACAAGTTTCATACAATCACGACTCGAGCGGTCAGACGGCAATAGGACCAATGGCGCACCTGCTTGACACGCAAATCTTCGAGGAAAGCGAAGAGTTCTTGTCGAAGCTGCAGCACCAGGTATTGCACGCCGATACCGTCGAGCATGCGCGCTTCGTCCGTCCATCGAGAGAGCGCGCTGGGCACCGATGCCACCACACCTCGCCGCTCGCCGCCATACGCACCTTCATCGCGCAGCTCCTGAACACAATTTCGTCACAGTATTACTGACGCCAGTACTCAAAACACATAAATGACTGTTTGGAGAACAAGTGAACACTCACATCGTAGGCATCGTAGTCGGGTCCGTGGATGCGTGGATGTCGACCGACAAACGTTTCGAACAAATGTTGTCCATTGCCCTCAAGAATCCTGTAACAGAAAGCGGCACAATATAGCTATCGATCGAACAGCGCGCGTAGCCGCTCGTACCGTTGGAAGATGTCGTTGTTGTTGTCGGCGGGCATATGGTGCCAACGACGTACGGCGCCCTGTCGATGGAGACCGCCGAAGCCGCGATGGTGATGTCGCGAAGTGCCGATGACGAAGCGATAGTTGCCCACGCCGCCCTGGGGATTGCTGAGCAAGATGCGCGCGTTGGTGCCGCCGGCGTTGGCGAAAGGCACGAGCATGTCCTGGAGACGACTGACGGCGCTGGCGTGGCCTCCAGTCTGGACGAGACCGCCACCGGCGGGGCCGTGGCGCGTCCGTTGAAGCATGGGATGGTCGGTGATACCCGCGGCGCCAAGGGCGACCAGATCGGCGCCGTCGGCCGCGCCGTTGAGCACGCGATCGACGACCGTCGGCATTTCCGTGAGATGGCCAGCACCGGCCGTTTGCACTGCAAGTCGACGATACAGCGCCGACCAGGAGATGGGCATGTCAGCCTGCGGCGCACCAAACAGACGGGCACCGCCGCCAAAGACGCCGGCGCCGAAGCCGTCCATATCGTCCATGTTCTCCATCTGCTCCAGAATCACACTGGCGCCCATTAACGGTGCGTCGCCCTACAACCGTCCAAACGGTAAGTCACATAATGTCGTTCAATCGGGAGCTTGCACAGATTACTAATCAGATCACGGCGATCAGTCGGGCAGACATGGGCACGGGGGATATTCCTCCAGGGATCCAGATCCCCCGGGATGCCAAAAGGTTGGGGGGATGGAAAATTTCTGGGTAAAATTGGCACTGGATAGAATGGACTTTTGCTGAAAAAAACGTTTTCGCCACATAGTGGCGGAAATTTTTTTTGGTCTTCAGACAGACCGCCGGGGGAATATCCCCATGATCCTCAGCCACCAAGGAAGGGGGGGATATCCTCCGGCCCGAAAATGTTTGGTACTAAATCCCCCCCCCAGGGGTCTGACCTTGCCCATCTCTGCAGTTGGGGGGGGGGTGTTTTGCTTCAGCATATAAATCGATAGTACTATGTGTTTGTGTTGCCTGATCAGGTCAGGAAAAATCAATACGTATGTTTTGTGTTGGATATCGTAATTTACTACCCCGATGGTCGTCGTGATCCGACTGTACCAAAACGGCATGTAGTCAGAAAAAAAATGGAGCGCGCAAAACGTACCAGTTCGCCGCCAAGCGATTCGAGATCGTCCTCTTCAGCAGTTCTTGCTTCCATTTCTTCGTCGACTTCGATGGTGCCGTACTCGTCCTCGTCCTCGCTGTGTTCGCTGCCCGCCTCGTTGCCAGGTCCGTCGTCGTCAATTCCTTCCATTTCTGAACAAAGACCATCAACAGCTATTCTACGCAGCCATGCGGGACAAACAGACCATCGTGGCCAGCCTCGTGAGCATCCATGTCTTCTTGCGAGACGTCCGTCTCCTCCTCGGGCTCGTTGTCGTCTTCGTCCGAGCTGCTCGCATCGTCGTCTTCATCTGCATCATCGTCCTCATCCGAGCTCGACGACACACTGTCTTCATCTGCAATCAATCAATCAACACACACATTTTTTAATGAGTTCTCAAATTCATTATCCGCCTGAGAATATCGTTCGTTTGCGAATAACTGCAAATGAATATGTATTGTGAGAATTTTTCGAACGGTTAACCGGAAAGCGATCAAAAATTCCTCAATTAAATGTCGCGCGCTGTTAAAATCCAGAATTTATTGAATTTAGTATCATTACTTCATGATTTCAATCAATTTCTAGTAAACGTCTCACAACGACATTTAGTCACTATTGCAGATCTAAAATTCTGGGGTTACGGTGCTTCCTACAGTACGCTCTTAACCGTCAAAGAAATTATGAGTATAGAAAAGGGCTTACCAGGCACAGCCGCGAGACGCAGATTCGGCTCGTGGTGGAAAAACTGATCGTGGCCGCCGTGACCCGCATCGACAACGGCGGCGCGTTCGTGTGACTCGGCGGCGGCGACTTGCTGCGCCTGTTGCTGCTGTTCGGTGCTGCTCATGCGTTGGGGAGGCAAGGGAGGCGTCGCATGACTCGCGCCGTCTTGGGACAGACTCGAGCCGGCCTGAGCGGCGGCGACGGATGGGACGGTGACCGGCTCAGTGGCGTTGAGCGTGGCGGAGAATGTCTCGGACGCAAGCATCGTGGTTGCCGCGGACATCTGCAAGCATGAGATGAGAATGAGCAAATCGTGACCAATAAGAGGAACGAGCATACAGCGGTAGGCGGATCCTGTCTGCTGGTCTGCTGTTGCAGTCGACCGGAGCGCGGGTCAGAAGTCGACTGAGCCGCTCGAGCGCCCGCCGCGGCCGGGCCCGAGCCGGGCGTAGTCGGCTGAACGTATGGCGCGTTGATGGTGCGCGTCAATTCTTCCAGGGTTTTCAGCACTTGGTTCACCGCGTCGATCGAGTCCTTGTCCGAGAGGTCCATGTACCAGGGTGCTTTAGCGAGATCGAGACAAATGCGCTTCTTGTAGAACAATCGCAGCATGCTGTTCGACTGAACAGACGGCTGTTTGGGCGCCTGCTGCCCATTCATCGCCAAAGTCGGACAGGAGTCGCGCATGAGGAAGATGAGCGAAGCGACGGCCGCAATCTTCTTGCGTTTGCGAGCGGCGTCGGGGGTGGCGAAGGCCTTGTAGAGCGCGGCCTTGACTTCGGTGACGAGGGCTTCCTGCGCCTTGGGGGAGTGGTTGCTGGACGCGAGCGTGGCGATGAGCGTGCGCACGGCCGACGCGCAGTCCACCTGCTCCTGGTCTTTGGCGTCTTCGGGCACGAGAGACTGGTCGATCAGAGACGCCAATGTCGAGCTGTCCGAGTTCTCTTCGCGGTATTCGGCGACGAAAATGGCCACGGAACTGTAGCTGCGGACCAATTCGGCGAGCAGACGAAGTAGAACGGAGCGCGATATGAGCGCGTCGTCGTGAGCAGAAGAGCAGTCGATGACGCGCTTGAAGAGCAGCTTCAACACTTCCTTCACGCCCGAGCTGGGCGAGTTGGGCAGCACCGTCGAGTACTCGGCCGACGCCGTTTCCACCGTCAACAGTCGGCGATCGTTGCCTTCTTGTGCGTCGGCGCCGAAGCGCAAAATCTGCTTGGCCACGCTCAAGAACACTTCGGCGTTGCGGCTGGCCAAGGGCGCCATGGTGCGCATGGCGTAGTAGAACTCGCGGATCTGGCGTTCGCCGCGCGCGTCCCACCGATTGGGGCCGTGCGCGCCGCTGGCCACCGCGCGAATCACCTTTTCGATGGTGTGTTTGAGCGTCTGCTCGTCCTCGAGACAGTTGCGGATGAGCAGCGCGGCGAGGATCGACGCAGTGGGGAACGGACGATCGCCCTTCTTCTTCAAATAGAACAAGGCGTCCAGACCGCCCTGTTGGACAAAGTCGCTGGCCAGCGCCGCGTGTCGCGTCAGTCGCAGACTCAATCGCATCGCCGCCTGCAGTGCGTCGACGTTCATGTTCTTGTTCTTCAGGATGGTCACCATCAGAACGACCACTTGGGCACTCTGCTGTACCGACAAAAGGTATTCGTCGCCACCAACAGCCGTCTCTTCCGAACCGGCGCCCGTCTTCGATTTCTCTTTCAGTTTGGGCAGCATGACCACCGCGCGCTTGACGCTAGACTCGATGTTGACCTGCGTCATGTCGACGAAATTGATCAGATACTCGCGTCCGGCGACGGACACTTGACAGCCCGTTTTGCCCGCCTTGAATGCTTCGTTGAGCGAACGGTTGGCGGGCGGCGAATATGGAATCCATCGACTGCCGAGCCCAGTCCGGTCATGCTGCTCCCAGTAGCGCCAAGAGAATGCATCGCACAGCTAAAAATTCACCAATGTTTCCACTCTGAGAGTACACAACTATCGGCGCGTGGAAAACCAGTCGGGGTTGCAAAATACCGTATATTTCTATCTTATCACGGTTAGCGCGGAAATTACGGTTTTTAGCGATAGGACAAAACTCCTATTTGCGTTCGTTAGTTCCGTAGCGATTAGCGAAAATTTGAAATGGTTTGGGGGGGGGTACCCCCCGACTGGACGCAGAAATTTTTATAGTACACTAGACGGCATTTACCTTGTCCACGGCGGACTTGCGCTCCAACAGCGTCGCCACTTTGTCGGCCAAATCGAGCCACAAAAGTGCGGGCGTGACCAGCCTGAAAAGCGCGACAAACGACAATTTGTATTCGTCGGGCGGCACAAACGCAACATACTTCGCGATGTAGTCGAGTTCACAGTGCGCGACACAGTCGTTGAGCAAATCAATCACAGTTTTCACCATATCTCTGTCGACGGACGCTTTGAGACAGCCGGCGCCGAGTTCTTCGAACATCAAGCACATAAGGTGGAGACGAGTAGATAGCGACTTGGCGATTTCTTCCACGGCGGTGACGGGCAACAAGCGCAGGTTGTGCGCCATATCGCAGGTCTGACCGACGAGGATGTCGTCGACGAGCGTCGTTTGCGTCCAGTCGCGACCGAGATGTTCGACCACCACCGACAGCAGGTCGGCGGCGCGGTAGACGAGCTCGGGCGAGCTGTCCATCAGACGCAAACACAGCGGCACCACGCAGCGCTCGGTCATCGCTCGCACTTGATCTTCGCTCATCATCATACATTCTGACAGAGGTACAATGCGCAGCCCACTCGTTGATGCCGCTTCAGTCGCGTCGGTATCGGCTCCCGCCGCCAACCGTCCGCCGTCAGGCGCCGTTGACGCCGAGTCGGACGCGGCGGCAGAAGATGCCGATGGCGCATCAACGACCGCAGTCGATGTCGATGCTTCGTTGGCCGTAGAGGTCTGCGAAGCGGACGGTTGCGGCTGGGCGTTGGCGTCCTGGTCGTTTTGCGACAGGTCGATGAGGGGGGCGTCGTCGGGTTGCTGCAGCGACATGGCGATAGCGCGCTCCATCTGCTCTTCTTCGGTGAGCGGCACTTGCTGGCCGGCGCGCCGTCCGCCGGCGCCGCTGATGAGAAACTCGGTGGCTTCGGCGACAGAACCGCATTCGATCAAGGCGTCGACGACGAGTTCACGAGGGAAGCCCATATCGGTCAGCTGTAAAGTAACGATTGCGCACGACGAAGCAAAGGCAATTGGCAAACCGCGCGAATCTGTTGCTGGTCCATCTCTTGCTCCAACTCGCGTCGCTCCTCCGGCCACGGCTTCGTCGGCTTTTTCTGTTCGTCCACATTCTCTTTCTGCAACAGCGACATGCCCTTCAGCAGTTCTTGGTACACGCCGATCGCCGATTCTTGCACATGCGTGCTCTTCATTTTAGGTAACAAGCGGAATAATCGCTCGAACTGGTCAAATACATCCTGAAAACATTGTGGATTGAAATAATTGAGCAAACATCAAGCGTTGTACGTACCCGATGACATTTCATGAGGTATTTGCGAACGTCAAACTTGGCTGCTTCTTCGCAATCGGCCACGATCTTATGCGGTGTGTTTAGAAGCGAATTGGCGTTCACAAGTCGCTCTACCAACACCAGCCACGCTTCTAATACGTCTTCTATTCCGTCTGAAATGTATTCATTAGAACTGAAAATAAACTGAGAAGTTTTCAAACAAAACTCAGCCAGTGATTTAATTTGCAAAACAATGTGAATAATTTACGTACCGCTGACTTCACCGTCGACTGATGACTCGTTCTCCAATTCGTCGGTCAAGCATCTAAAAGGTTCGCCAATTAGCAAATAGCGAGAGATAATGTTTCAAAACAAAGAATACGTACGAAATAACAGCTCTATGGCATCCCGAATGGTAGAATTTGGACAGCATGACCAAATATGGTTGCCGACGATCGTCGAAGAGCAGCGGGTTGATGAACGTGGTCACGCACACCATGTAAGAAAGACTGCAAAACAATATACTCAGTCAATAGTGAAACTCGCTTAGTAGCCATGAGTGCAGAGTGGCCTTCATAGTCGACGGGGAGCAGACAAACTGGAGTATGAAACACGAACCAAAGTTTGCGCGGAGGAGTAGCGCCGGTGGGTCGCCACTCGATGGCGCGACGACATCCGTCGAACAGCGAGTCGGCGAGACGCAGAGCGTCGGCCGAAGGCGGCAGCTGCACGGGCGGGGCGTGACCGCGACGAGCGCGCGCCGATCCTCCCAGACACGTCTTGGCCAGCGTCAGAAACAAGTCCGACAAGTGACGGTACGTCCGTGACGTCGAAGAAATCAGAGGCTTCAGCTCGGCCAGCAGTGGGTTGGGCGTCGGCAACTGCGGACCCTCGACGGCCGGCGCCGCGCTCCGACCGTTTCCGCTCGACGGCTCATCGTGCGCTCCTTCTGCGGTCGAGAGTCCGTTCACAGCGCCACCCACTGTCTGCGATTCAGCCGCCATCGAATCGGCCACATTCGAAGACGACGTGCGCTCGTCCACTTCCATGGGTTGCGATTTGGAATCTGAAATGCAACACATAGGCTGTTTAAATTTTTGTCCA
This sequence comes from Plectus parietinus, assembly GCA_034700205.1. NCBI lineage: Eukaryota > Metazoa > Nematoda > Chromadorea > Plectida > Plectidae > Plectus > Plectus parietinus. Next base: position 19,759 of record JAQGCX010000103.1, read on the forward strand.
CTCCGTTCTTCAATAGCATCACTTGGATTATACTTGAAAATTGTGGATAAATTGCCTGTGGACGTACCAGTCTTGGAAGCGTGAGCGGCGACGATTTTCTTGAGCGCTTCGACCTGATCAGATCCGAAAGTGGAGCCGTTGAGCGAAGAGCCGGACGAGCAAAGAGCGAGCATCACAGTACTTTCCCACACCAGAGAACGGTACAGCTCGTGCAGACGGACGAGCAACGCCATTCCCAGTTCCGGTTCGGTCCATCGACGAACGATCGACGCTTTCAGTTCCGTCTAAAACAAGTCGTCAGTACATTACTGTCGTCAACAAGCGCGTCGCTTTCATACATTGCTTCCAAGAGCCGTCTTGGCGATCTGCGACAACACCTGCGCCTGACACTGCATGGTCGCGAATTGGCGCAGAATGGGCAGCTCGGTTTGCGGCGCGCCAGATTCGTTGTCTAGGATCTCCTGCACCAATCGAGAACCGCCGTTGCCGTCCACCGGCTTACTGATCGCCTCCGTCAGCGGCACCACAGCGTCCATCGTTTGCTTGATCAACGCGTCTAGCACGGACGAGTTACGCGTCTGTTGCTGAAATAGACGATTCATTAATACAGACCGGCCGGGACAATCGTCGATTACCACTAGGAAGCGCATGATGTTGGCAATTGTTTGACAGACGGTCGACTGCGCGAATTCGATCGGCATATTGGGAAGCGCTGTGACCTTGACGAGTCGTTCAATTCCACCAGCGGCGACGAATGCCTGCGCATGGTCGGGCGACGCGTTCTGCGTGATCACCGTCTCCAAGAACTTCATCGTGTTCTGCAGGTACTCGCCCAGTGGAATGACGCACTTGTTTTGTGCAGTCGTGGCGGCCACTGCAGGCACTGACGGCACCGGCGCCGGTGGGCTGAAATTGGCCATTCAAATACTGGAAACATCCAACAATTACCGTAAATAACCGAACAGACCCCCTTCTGGGGGAAAACAGAAGAGTCCCTTTATCTTTTCGGCTAATAAAGAGCGATGGTCGCCTTTGCGGACCTAGCCCCCGGGAGTTCTATTCGGTCATCTACGGTAATTAGGTTCTTCGTTTTTGTTATGCATTCTTGGTAAGCCCGGCGTAACTGTGAGCATGACGTCATCAGTCTCATAGTTAAGCCGGACTTACCAAGAATGCATAACAAAAACGAAGTAGGTAATTGGTAAGCGAAACCCGAAGCGCAGTACAAACCTCAGCGCCACTTCTGCGAGCGGTACGGGACGCGAGTCGCCGTCCTCGTCTACGTCCTCTTCCTCGTCCGAGCTGTCGTTGCTGCTCGACTGGTGCGTCATTCCGTTGCTCGCCGACGCCTCGGCCGATGCCTGATTGCTTGCCAACTTGCTGCTCCACGCCATCACACACTTGTACTTTTCCTTAGTCCCGTATTCAATGATTTGGTCAAGCAGCTAAAAAACCTCCGTGTTTCATCAACAATATTTTATTGATTCACCACTTTACTAAATTTATTTTCACTGTTTCTAATCACACGAAGAAGCAATGCGCTTTTAATAGATCTTTATGATTATCCCACCTGCACAACGGCGTTCATTACATCCGGTCGGAGCGTCGGCTGGTGGCGCATGAGATCGTCCAACGCTGAACCGAGTGCCATCGCAGTGTCGTCTGAACAAATAGGATCATGAATCCGAAACCAAGTAAAAATGACGAATGATAGTTTTATAAAACGAGAAAAATGACTCAGTGACAGTTATGCTATCAATCAAGGTTGTTCTGAGACTCTAGTCCGTCAATATCATCATCGTCATTTTAAAGGAGTTGAACTCGCGACCTTCACGACCGTAGGCGAGCATCCTACCCCTTCACCACAGCGCCATTAGTGAAATTGACGCCAAAGGGAAATAAGAATACGACATACTCATTTCACTGCGCTTGCGCTTCATTGCTTGCAAGTATTTGGTCGACAGCAACACTTTAAAGAGCCGCTCGAAGGGACGACACGCGACGAACGCTTGCAGGCCGCGTTCGTTCAGACAGAGCGCGGTGAACGTTGTTGGAAGACTGGACAGGATTTCGCGCGTTGCAGGCACCTGACAAGCACGACAGTTACGACAATCTGAGAAGAGCACAGGGTCGCATTATAGTGGAAGCTAACTAAGCTAAAGCTTAGGGCCCCCAAGGGGTTCAGAAAAAAACGTTTTTGCAACGTAGTAGCGGAAATTTTATTTTCTGGTGACCTTTTTTTAGTCGCCAGACAGACGCGGGCCTGAAAATTTCCGAATTTTTTTTTTGGGGGCCCATTCAATTTTAGCTTAGGGGCCCCCAACCCCCCATAATCCAGCCCTGGAAGAGCGCAGGCCAAAGCTCACCTCCTTGCCCAGAAGCGCCTCCAAAATCACATGCGTCAATCCCTTTTCTTGCAAGGATGTCAGCTGCGACGGCTCCTGATAGATGAAATTGGTCGTCACGTGAATTGCTGAAACAAACCACATCATCCATTACAGCAGTGCAAACCAAAGTGCCAACCATTTTGAAATAGCGATGGTCCATAGTAGTCGGGATTACTGATCATGTGTTTCAGAACACCCGGCAATGGTCCGTCCATGACTGAAACGGACAATTTTTTAACATTGCGTCGAAAAAGAGATCAAACTCACTATGCCGAACGGAGTCAGCGAACTGAGAGTCCTGGATGGCGCGCTTGATAAAGTTGAGCAGTGACTTAATCAGCGCCGCCCGTTGTTGGTGACATCGCCGATCTGCAGAGAAACACAACCTCCTCCGATCCGATTTCTTTTTTGACGTACTGGGCAAGGGTTCGGAAGGGATGTCGGAGGAGTCGACGGACATCTGCGTGCCGAGCGCAAGTCGCGAAGTTCCGGCTTGATCGATGTCGGCACCGGAGTCGGCGGCCCCACTGCCCGTGTCCATTGACTCTTCCGCGACTGTATCGGGCAACGGCGCCGTCGGTCTGGGGACGATTTCGTACGGTTGCTGACTGCGGCACTCTTCCACTTCGTGCTAAAACAGCACACCATTCATACAAAAAGCTGCTTGGTCTCCGCATTATCTCATAAAGCTCTTCAAATCCGAATCAGTTGCTTCAACAACGGTTCTCAATACTTAATAAAATGTGAAGGTATAGAAATAGAAAGGGAAAATTGAACGGTAAAAACCCCTGTCTAAAGTTGCATGATAATGGCGAGTGTGTGTGTGCGTGCTTTGTTTAGTGCGAATTTTAAAAAGGTGATTGCTTTGAGTACTCGCAGGTGAGGGGTTTTAATAATTTCTTTTAGAGTAACCCGTAGAGACCATTGAGAGATATAAGAACATGATAACTAAATCTAAAATTTCTCCGTGCCGCCCGGAATGCTTTCAAGATGGAGAAAAAGATTCTCATGTGAAGAAAACTGACCACAAGACGTCCGATGGTCGTCTGCATGCCACTGGCGGCGTGGAAACTGGTCACGTCGAGCGCAGTGACAATGTCGATGACACGAACAGATCGAGTGACAAAGCTTATGTGCTCGATGGGCAGTTCGTGCGTCGCCACAACGTTCAGTAGCGTCTCCGTCAGGCCGCACGCCACCAAAGCCTCTCCGCCTACAACAATCCCATTCACAACCCTATTTATATTGTTAACATTTTGTACTCCGTAAACAGACTACTGTAGAAACCACCGTAAGCCCTGAATTTTACATCTCCACTAATGATTAAATATCGTTATGGAATCATTACTTGAAATCGAATTTAATCATACTGGGTATTGATTATCCATTTTTCAATCAATTCTGAATTTTGAGCAGGCGCGACATTCAATTGCATCAATTTGCATCAATTAGTAGTTAACCGTTAGCAAAATTTTGACTATAATGCTGCACCGAAAATGTTTAGACCTTACGACAAATTGCCCGCAATTTCTGTGGTAAAGAAAACAACAGCAACCGACAAAGAATGACATGTGTGCACGAACCGTTGTCGTAACCAGCCAAATGGTAGAGAAACGAGAAGAGAGCTGTGCAAAACGGCACCGAGATCAGGTCGGCGCCGTCGTTGATGGACGAAGCGAGCCGACTGCGCTGCAGAGCGTCCACACAGGATCGCGTCAGACGCGCCACGAATCCGTGGTAGGATGACGCTTCCAGTGCTTCCACCACCAAGTGCAATCTAAACCAACTTCGTTTCCCAGTCAAACAATCACCTCACAGACTTGGGCGCTCGGTCGAGAAAGACGATGCTCGTCAGTGTTCTCAATGCCTCGGTCTTGATCACGTCCACCATGTCGAAAGGCCGTGCGCCCGACAGCTTCAGTACCGACACCACCTCCTCGATGAAGCCGGGGTACAGCAACGCGTTCACTTGCGCTTCTTCTTGCAACGAGCGCGAATAGACTGCAAATCAATTAAACTCACAATTTTTTGACGGTAAAGAGAAATACTGTAGAAAGCGTCGTAAGTCCAGAAATTTAAATGTACAATAGTGACTAAATGTCGTTGTGGGACGTTTACCAGAAATGGATTCAAATCATATGAAGTAATGATACTGAATTCAATAAATTCTGGATTTTCACAGCGCGCGACATTTAATTGAGGGATTTTTGATCGCTTTCCGGTTAACCGCTCGAAAAATTCTGATTAAATGCACACGTGCTCTCTGCGGTATGACTGTCTAATATCAAATGGAACATCTTTTTCTTTCTACGACAGAAAGCCTCTTCACTAAGTGGCAAAAGAGATGGCAAACCGGGTAAATTGATGGGGCATGGTTCCTAAGCTTGTTAGGTGGCTTAGGCTAGCATATACACTGCTAACTAAGTCTAAGCCTAAGAAGATAATTGAAGCTAAAAAACCGACGTAATATGTAACGTTCGCGTTTAATGAAAGCACGGCAAACCGCACCCAGAGTAGAGATGGCAATTAGGCGAGCTTCAACGCAGTGCATGCGATCGGTTTCGTTGTGAAACGAACACGCCAAACGCAGGCGAGCGAATAGCGCCGCTTTTTCCGATTCTTGCAATGTGTCCTGTGCTACAATTTCGTCCATGTATTCTCCAGCCAATTTCGATCGCTAAACAAAATCGTATATTGATAAGATATGTAAATTGCAAATTGTAAACAAACCTCGACGCTTTCGATGAGCTTCACTCCATCGGTCGTCTGATAGGAGATAGGCAGAATCGAGCCCAGTTTGGCACCAGGTGTGCAACAGTCGCTCAGCGTCAGATTGCGAAATCGACCACCCCAGCTCTGAAAAATAGCAGTGGTGAGCGGGCGGGCTATCACCAAGTTGAGTTCGCTACTTTTTTTTTCAAAGACACTTTAATTTACTGCTGTTTTCTCTTAATTGCACTCATCTGTCAATCATTTGCTCTGAGAGTCGATTTTCTGTCCAAATTTAATTGGCCTGTCAGTATGTCAAAAAAGCATGAAATAAAATTCACAGTGGATAAACGCGGTTTCTGTGGATTTATACTGGTAGCCAAAGAGATACGCGGAGCTATTTAATTAGAGAGATGCGAGAATAAAGAGAACATACCTCTGCGATTGAAGACAGTCTGTTGGTAAGACGCTTTTGGTCGGCTTCGGACAGCTGTTGCGACAGGAAGCGCGAGCGTTTGCTCATTACGTAGAACAAGCGCAGAACCTCTGTCAATACTTCCACGTTGCCAGCGTCAAGCAGTGCAAGCAGGCGCTGAAAGGCCAAATCATCAGTTTGTTTTCATTCATTCAATCATATGTTGCTCCCTACGGTTCAACAAAGAAATAAATGAAACAGGCGATTGATACAAAAAAAATGAAAACGCACATCCGCGGAGCTGTACATGGAGCGTGTAAAGGTGTTTTCGAAGAGCAACGCCGTGAATTTCAGCACGATGATTGTGGCGTTGCGCAGGGCGACGGCATCCAACGAATCCACCATCAACTGGTACGAATCTGGAGATTTACTCTGCGCCGCTTTCTCCAACACAGCGTCGCACTTATCCAAGACGTCTTCCCATCTCGCCAGCTCGGTCTGCAAAAAAATCATGGATGTGCAAGTACCTTAGAGGATATTCATTGCTTCGCGTTTTGGAAGCAATTCAGCTCATTCAGTTTTTCAGACACTCAAGTGCACAACCCCGAAATGCATTCAGTTACCTTTCCATATCCGGTGTGCCAGTCGTTGACAGCGGCGAGGCGGGCGACGAAGGCGTCATCGTCTAGCGTCTTCAGCTCTTCAATCAACTCTGCGCATTTCGGCAGCTGCAAACGAATCCCATCAGTCAACTCTCAAATTTTCCCTGTCCTTGCTTACCAGTTCCGCCGTGCAAGGTCGACGAAGCGCTGCCCGGTCGATTTTCATTGTGTTTTGTCCAAGTCCCGAAATGCTTTATCGAGTATTTATCGCACATTCATTCCATACACGCAATTCCAACGATCCACGATAATTATCTGAGAGAAATACTTTTTAAACACCGAAAAGCGAATCGCGAAATCGCTTTAAATTGCGAAATGATAAAGAAATGAGTGTATTGTCATCGTCGCAAAAGTTGGCGCACAAATCACCACCCTTCCGTTGTCGTCACATTGAACTTTTAACTGCGTAGATGATTCTTCGATTTCGACAAACAATGCGAAAAACATCGGAAATTATCCAAAATAATTTCGTTCAAGATTACCGGGATTGCTTACGAATGAATTTCCATCAATTTTATCAAAAAAAATTAACCGCTAAATGAAGTTAAAACTAAAATTTAGTCCTGAAAAACAACATTGTCATGTTAGTGTCAGTCACTAAAGGACTACAGACTGGCAAGATACTTAGGCTTCAACCATTCCAATTCACTATTTTTACCTAGCGATATTTCACATCCGCGCAATGCTCAAAACGGAACGGTCACACCGCACGCCACCGCGGCAAATCGCCAGACTCGATCGACCCGAAACAGAAAGTGAATACAGAGTCAGCGATGACGGGGGCAGCAGCTAAGCGAAACGGCAACAAGAAAGGAAAGCCGCCATCGGCAAGCAATTCGCAGTCGCTGACTACGACGTCGTCGTGTTGTTATTGGTAAGCGAACGTGACCAACGTACATATTTTGCTTTACTCTACGCCGATCACTTTTAGCGATGGAGGACGGGACATTGGCAAGCTGGAACTGTTCTGCGCCGTTTGCAACAAATGGTTTCACGGGGCGTGCTTGCGTCATCTCAGAAACTTGTACGACCGAGGTTGATCGAATTGAATTGTGACATTCTCTGTCTTAGTTATGGACTGCCGTTCATGGTGTGCTACACGTTTCATTGCGCCGACTGCAGTCCGACGAAAGAGGAGACATGGGTGCCGAAACAAGCGAGTGAGTGACGGCGGATGGTGCGACGAAGCGAGCGATCGGTCGTTTAGATTTTTCGCATATGTGCATAACGGCACTTGCGAACATGACGTGGAAGCGCGAAGAAGAGGGCAAGACGGGTCCTTTCTCGCTCATGAACGACATCATACCCTACTTCACCGATAATTGGGAGAATCTGACGTCCATGCCACGCAGAGTGAAAAACACGTGGCATCAAACACTCCAGCGCACATTAGTAAGCCGACAGTTGCAGAGCGATGACCATGGATGTTTCTTTCAGATGAAAGAGACGGAATTGTTTGTGACGCATTCTAAAGGCACTTCCTTGACGGACGACATGACCTTTTCTCTGGTCGAAACTGATTTGACCTCGATCGGACCGAACAACGAGGCTGTCAAGCAAGTCGGAAGGAAGACCGGCTCAGATCGCGGCTCCGACAAAGCAGACGTCGATCCGACGGAAGGGCCGAAGACGCGCGGAGCTTCCAAGCGTAAAGCGACCGAGTCCCAGTCGCAGACGTCCAAGCGCCAAAAGAAGTAGGTGGAATGGGCAAGCGGTGTGCCACAGGAGTATGGTTGCCAGATTTCCAATGTAGAAAAGTAGAAAATTTGTCCCAAAGTATGAGATTTTTCGAATTTTAGCCAAAATCGGGGCCGAGAGCGCACCCCCTTATCATTTTACTGACTTGGCTCGGCATAAGCCTACCGTATTTTAAGAAATAGTAGCCCACGCAGAAATAGTAGCCCATGGGCTACTATTTTCAGTACTGGACAAAGATAAAGTTACCCCAGAA
>JAQGCX010000104.1:0-27838 GCA_034700205.1 Plectus parietinus
TTCTACAGTATGAAAGTGCGGGAAATCCAAACATTAAAATTTAGTGGCACCGTCGCGCAAATGGACTGCAACGCAAATCGGCTGGGGGTTCAGGGGCGCGCTCAAGCGCCCTTGGTCCCACCCGAGGCGAAAATTTTGAAGCTATATGACGTAAATCATGAAAACTGAACATGTTTTAAACGCACTTTTCTACAATAAAAGTTAAATTATCGTGAAAGTAGGAGATTTTTCCTCTTACTGAGTAGGAGATTCTCAGAAGGGGTTTTGCTCTCCAAAGTAGGAGTATTCTACTGCCAGTAGGAGGGTTGGCAACCCTACTCTTATATGGTAGTCTTGATGAAATGATAATTAACCTTATCACTACACATATTGTATTCTCTTGAAATTATTTTTGAAATTAAATTATAAGCCTTATTTTTCAAATGACAAAACTTGATAACAACATTCTACTTGCTCGCTTGAATGGCCTTTAGTGATTGCAGTTATTCTCGAAGGAATCACAAGTGACTCCGGATTATTGCTCATTAAATCTCGAGCAATGGTTAAACTGATCATTATTGAAATCGATTCGTTTGCACTATCAAGTTCAGCTGACAAAAAATTCATTGATTATTTTGAAAACAGTTTATCGCATCAAGAAGTCGAACATGCTAGCCGAAAAATTTATGAAACACTTCTTTTTAGCTGTACGAGATATTCTGATGAATTATGTGTGGCAGCAACAAGAACTCAAAAGCAGGCTTCAGACACAACATCTCAGTGGAATGATATAGAAAAACATTTAGATTACAGAATCGATGCTTTTTTACATGCGCAATCATGGCTCTCAATCTTTCGTCATAACTATGTAGTCAAGGACGTGAGAGAAATGCCATTTTTAATGATTTCGGACTCATTAATGGAATGTATCACAGAGTTTTCGGATAACTATTTTCTTTGCTCTTATTTTATTGAAAAGTATTCAAAAAATGATCAACTGTTTGGCGACAGAGGAACAACACGTGACCAGGTTCCAAACATTTTCAAGCGTATTTGGAGTGATAAATGCGACTTGGCTGAAATAGATTTACGGTGGAAATTGATTTGTAATTTGTTTGAGCGACTAAGAAACTTGCAGTTCTATGTCATTTTCGTGCAGTATATAGAAAAGCTTGCAACTGATGAAGGTCTACAACGGATAAATGACTTTGTTTTCAATAATCTAGTCATCGAAGATCTCACCAAAAACAACTGGAATGATTATTCATCACCTTTAAAATCAATTGATATGGGAAAAGACAACACTGAGCGCTCGCTTGATATTACTCGAAATTTAATAATATTTGTTCTTTTACGTCGCAATAAAATATTGCACTGTCCACATGCCGGCTGTCATTTATATTACTGTTTAAATTATTTAAACAACAACACATGTACTGATATGAAAGAAATTCAAGAGACATTCGCTTCTGATGAGAAACACGATCGGTTGTCAAAGGGATGTCAGTGGTTTTATTCGTGTTTGAGCAAGATAGTAATAATGTAATAGGAATTGAATGCCCATGAGGTTGAATAAGAATTGACTTTAATAAATAATGTTGTTGCATCAATTTCCATGAAAATCGATCCGTAGAGTGGTGACCCCCCCCAAGATCAGACCCTCATAATATCTAGTGTAAATTTTCGCAAAAAAAAATTTTCCGGACCAAAAAATAAAAGGTCACAGGTTTTCAAACCTCAACCAATAGAAGGGGGGACCCTTGTATCGCTAATTTTTTTCTACCCCCCCTTCCCACTCTGACGACCTTTTTTTAAAAAAAAGGTCGCCAAAATCTCAAAATTTTTTCATCATACCTCCCCTAACCAGCTTTGGCCGGAGGTATGGAGGTTCTTGGGGGGGGTATATACCCCCCATACCCCCCACGCCCATGTCTGCGTATTTTAGGAATGTCCCCTTACAGAAATCTGCGGTCACTAGGGGGAGCAGACATGGGCACGGGGGGTGGGGGATATCCCTCAGGCGTCAGAATAGTTTTGGTACTAAATCCCCCCCCCCCTAGGGGTCAAACCTTGCCTACCTCTGCGGGGCACTCTGGCCAGTGGAATCCCAAAACCCCCTCGTTACAGCTATCGTTGTTACTGGTACTGGTATTGGTACTGGTCTCGTACTATACTGAATATATTTTTTGGTACTGGTACTGGTACTGATTGGAAAATTCTGGTACTAACGCATCTAAAGTTTCAAACATGGCCGCAACATAACAGATTTTTTCGTGGTGAAATGGAGTGTTGTGCTAATTTCGCCACCGCTAATCAAGTAATTGAGCAAGTTTGACAAAAAAATTTGAAAAAATGTCAATAAATAAAGAATAAAACCACTAAGTTCCACTGAGATCAGAGTAATTCCAAAAAAAACCGGCCGGACTTAACTCCCATCCTGTACAGTCGGAAACACGGCGACCAGACCGGGTAGAAAGCTACGGTATCAAACACAAAACATGCGTACTGATTCTTTTGGGACTGATCAGGTAGCACGAAACATTGTGTCATTGATTTATATCTTGCAATACTGAAGAAAAAAATACCGGTCTGGTTGTCGTGATTTCGATAGTACTACTACTTCTGTAGCCTATTCCCGTCCATAAACACTGGAATGCTGGATTTTCTCCAGTGAATTTATTCTTGATACGCATGTCCCCTCATCTGAAGTCACCATTTTCGATTTCAGTTTTTTAAATGAATGGAATTTAATTCTATTTATTTTCAGCAAATCATGAATTTGAATTAGTTCCTGGCTGCCTTGACAACACGTGCAATAGCGGCCGTCTCGCGGAATTGTTGACACGACCGTTTGTGCGTTATTTAGAAGTGATTCAGACGTTCACACCTTCTTATAATCGATTGACAGATTGGGGAATTATGTCCAAGCCAGATGATGCAGAGTGAAGGTTTCTGTATGTGAAGGTTACTGTATGTATGGTTCATTCATATATTTGTTTATTATTCAACGAAACGAATTGCACATTCCAAAGATAAAAACTGGCCAGATGCTCACAATGCCCGAAAAATTGACTCATATGGATATCAGCAGAGGTGGGCACCGATTTCGTCTGGGGGGGGTTACAAAAGGTTTTATGGGGGTACTTGCCCCCCATACCCCCATGCCCACTTCTGGATATCAGGTTAAAACAACGAGAGGAATAGAACGACGTTTCGGATCGCAAGCTTCTTGAAGCAATTTCATTAATATTTTAGTTTTTCCGGTGCCGGGTGGATCGTAAATTTCTTGCAGTGATTTTGAACAATTGATAGCTTTCTGTTGCTCTGAAGTGTGATAAATCTTCAAATCTTCATCATCCAACGCATCATTTTGCATGTTTCTTTTACTGCAACTTCCAATCGAAGAAATAAGCTGCGATCGCAAACCTCCCGTCACGAAAACTGCATTTCCTGCCAATGTTATAAAAGCGTCACCACGGAAACCGACCGATTTTGCGAAAATTTTTGTCTTTAAATAAATTGCGGCCTGATTCTGCTGCATCAATATATTTTGTGAAGTTTGTTTTGAACCCATTTTTGTCATCCAGTAGGTTTCCATCAATGTGATCTAACCAGCTAATCATAGGATTTTCAATTATTTTTTCCGTTTCACAGATCGCTCGGAAATAAGGAGTTGCAAAATATTCGGGTAAGAACGAATTTCCCGTGTATTCTTCAAACAAATCTTTCAGTTGCTCGTAGAGTTTTTCAGTTGATTTTTCCCCTGACTGGAAAGCTCACCGCCTCACTTCTGACTTCCATAATATATATACCCATTCTGGGATGCAGAAATGTGAAGTCAGTTTCGAAAATGTCTAAAAACTACAATGTGTTTGTATCAAAGTGCACTTGGTAGGTTTCGGTAGGTTACAGCTGATAACGAAATTAAGAACGAAAAAGTCGAAAGTTCTACTACCCCTCCTCAAAAATTGGTCAGTAGCCCAACAATAAGGTATTTTGGTCAACAAGTTGAATTACAGCATAAAATTACTGTAATTAAACGAGGATTCCGGAAATTTTTGATGTTTCCTTCATTCAGAAAATTGAGAAATAAATTTCGATTTGGGCCGTTTTTTAGTTTTCTGCGTTTTTCTCGTAAAAGTTGTACCAATACTCGGAGCAAAAGTCACCCAAGAATTAAAGCCCATGTTTTCCTCTATCTTTTTGTGCCATGAAGAGCTGGATTCCGTTTTATCCACGCATGAAACCTGAGCCGGAAGTGGACGCGTACTGAAATCACATGATGCAGGATGGTACAGGGTAACTGGAAAGTAACGATACACTTTGTTTATTTAAAAGTTTAAAAGAGCGAATTGCCAGAATAAAGTTCACCGTCTGGACTGTCTGCATTTTTATGGCTGAAAAGCGTGTATCAACTTTATTATGTGTTGTGGTCGCATTTTTCGTTTTTTTTGTTGTCTCACCCATTTTTGCGCTTTATTTTGAAATCACATTCGTGCAATATAATATCCGAAAATTAAACAAAACTAAGTCAGAGGTAAGCAGGAGTGCCTGAAGCCCAAATTGGTGCCCATGCCTGATTGGAGTCAGGAATATGTTTTATCATAGATGAAGGCGTTATTTACAGTTGTGAAGAATGTATCATTCAAAGTGCAAGCAGATTTTGTTTGTGAAAATGTAACGTTTTTTCCGATTGTATTTGTTTATTAGCACGTTGTTGATCGAAAACGCAATCAAGCATTATTTTCCTCATGACAACGCCTGTAGAATTTTTGCTAGTTTGTCGTGTTCGAGTTTTTGAAATTAAAACTTAAAAAATTAAAACTGCGCATTACCAAATTTGAGAGATGACGCATATGCAAGGTGCGGTTTAAAGGTAAAATGATGTTATTAACGTTATTATATCCTTATCCTGATTACAATATTTAAAAGATTATTTTGACGACACTGATGCACACTGCTTAGCACCGCATTCATTCAGTCAGGATATATCATACATAACGCGAGTAAAGCACAATATAAAAAACGAAAGAGAACAAAATTTTACCGACCAACGTCATCTAATAATATACAGGTGTAACGTGAATATCGCAAAATTGTGCCTTCGAAAGTGGTTTTTAAGTAACAACTCACTTATTCTCACGTCACGTCCTTAACCCAGAAACCGGAACGACACGCAACCTCATTCGCCAAGCGATGCCCAGATGCCCACGCAATCGCATTGTTTTACACAAATTATCCTAGACGCAGTCTTCAGACGCTACCCGACAACACTACTGTTTTTCTCGAATGTTGTTTTCGTTTGCTCAAGAGCAAATATGAGGAACTTATTCTGTTTTGTTATAATATTCCTGCCATTTTGCATCTTAAGAATCGTTGCTGAAACGGGCTATGAGGTCAACATTGAAAGTGAGAAATTTATAATTGCTTTCTTTGCTACATTGTGTGGTATGCATAATACAGTAATACTGTGTGACAGGATGTTAACATAATAACAACAAAAACAAATTTAAAAATATTTTTAATTATTCGACGTAGTTAGTGTCAGAGCAAATCCTTTGCCAAGTTAAAAGAGCAAATTGTAAGAACTCGATTTCAAGTTACACATAATATCATTCTCTATTTCAAGGCACCAGCCAACCGAGTCTGGATGCACAACGACCGACGATCAATCAAAACTGCGGTTCAGAAATAGCAAGCTTCGAAAATTGCATGCTGAATGGATATGGACAAGATGATTTCAAACTTGATGCAAATCTGCCGTTCTTCGGTGATTTGCAGGAGTGGAACAAATGCTATAGAGAGTAAGGATAATATGATTGCAGCTATTGTGAGCCTTGGTCAATTCAAATGTTTCAATAAAAGTGAAAATGACACTTTTTCTTACTCATTTTTTAATGTTGATCACGAATCTGACAACAGAAATTAAAAACAAAGCAGAAAAATATTCTTTTCACATTTATTTGGAAAAACTGGAAATTGATCAAAAGTTTCAATACGCGCCAACCAGCTTAGTATTGACCCGCATAACCCGTGACTGGTTAATGAGAGGTCAATGAAAAATAATACAATAAAGCTTATTGTTCTACTCTACCTTGTGCTAAAATTTTATCTGAAATCTGAAAAAATTACTAGCAATTAAAATCGGATGTACCTTCACGAAAAATCGGAAATTCGCATTTTTTACGCTAATGGTTGGTAAGAGAGTTAAGAAAATTCAATCTTTCTGAATTTTATACACAACATTTAAAACGCATATATGTGTGTTCAGTTAAAATTTCGTACAATTTGGTTAAGCAGTTGACGAAATATAGGCAACAACAAGAGGTTAAAGTTTTTGAAAAAAGGTGAAAACGCGTATTTCGTGTGTTTTCATTCAAGCAGTCATAAAGCAGACAAAAATCAACGGATTTTGACAACTAATAAAAGAAAAACTGAGCTTTAATGAGATCTATTGAACGCAAAAAAATTCAGTCCATTTGATTACTTGTATGCAAAGTTATAGCCTTTCAAACAGTGTACAGGGACTTTTCGGCAGTTAGGGTAGGCAATTTTTTGACATAATTCCAATGCAAATATTTTCTCTGCGGGATTTTTTTATCGGATTGCACGGATAACTTTTCTGGCTTTCGATTAAGAAAATAACGCGAGTTTTACCGTTTGGTTGGTTGATCATCTTGTTTGTTTGAAGGGGAATATAGCGATAGGGCGATTGCATTGGAATTTTTTAGTCAATCACGCATGCAGTTGTACGCTTTGCATAACAAAGAACAGCTATTCCTTTTCAGAAACGGTTGTATGAATTCGCAAGGTGAACCATTACTAAATATTGAAACGGTCACGATAAATGGCACTCGTATGGAAATCAATTTAAGTGCGGAAATACTGGACAAATTACGTGAAACGGCGGCTAAATGTGCTTTACCGTTACTCACGACCGAAATAAGTCCACTTCTTGAACAATGCGTCAGATCGAAGTTGAAAGATTCAAATATTCTTTGGACTACTCCGAAAGTATCGCTGAGTGCTTTGGCTCAATTCTCCAAGTATCCTGCGTACGAATTGGCACAGGAAAACTTTTTCAAGGAATATTACGATTTGGAAGATAAAATTCGAGAAGAGTAAGTGATCTATACCTTTAAACGCCGACCGTCTGTCTGTGTGTCTGTGTGTCTGTGTGTCTGTCTGAAGATCAAGCCCCGCCCACTTTTTCGTACGGTCAGTTCGGGTACCCTGGAGAATTTCCAGATCCCCATCGGCCCAAGACGGTACGCATAAGGACCGGCCCGTTTCGACCGTCCCACTTTCACCACGACTGTGTACGCGGCAGTTCAAATCTGTACGAAAGTGCGCCACTAAGCCCCGCCCACTTTTTCTTAAGGTCGGTTCGGGTACCCCGCGGATTTGCTGGACCCATCTGGACCAGATTCATGAACATAAGGGGCAGCCCTACCATCGCCGCCGACGCCATCGCGGGAGCTCCAGCGGCAATTTAATTCTGTACAAAAGAAAATATGTGCGTTTTTGATGTTTGAATTGGCGCCCTCGGAATTTCTCAACTAGATGATAAAGTGTAATTTCGACATTAGCATAGGGTGCATTAGGTGTTACATAGTCCGGTTGCAAAATTTGCGCCGCGAAACAAATGCGGGAATTCAAATTTGATCAAAGATGCAAATGTGCAATATTCGCTGTTCCAATGAGCGCCCAAGGCTGGATTGGTCGTCTGTTGCTATGACAACAGAAGTGATTGTGGAACCATCTGGAACGTTCTGAAATATTTTCTACCGTAACCCAGGCAATCGCTGAAAGACCCAGATCTCATTTAAACTGATAAATTTGTAGAACCATGTGGAACGTTCTGGAATGTTTCCTACCCAGGGGCGGATCATAGTGGATTACAAAGATTACATGTATTCGGGCCCCCCGCAAGCCCTAGAATTAGCAAATTTCTATTCTATCATACAAATTAGCTGTGATATGAGCACACACTGAGCCAATCTGAACATATTACTGTGGACCAAAACGGCCAATCCCTGATGTGAGAGAAACCCGAATGAAAGAGACTTTTTCCGATTTCCCCTGCACTATCTTACATCCGGGTTCGACTGTATTTGAGAGAGGATTACATTGCAAAAGTCGCCCACTTCGGTCCACATTGGAGGATGCCAATATACTGTATTTCGATTCAAACTGCTCAGCTTACGGTATATTTATTGTAAAGAGCATTTAGTAACTTTCTTGAACAAGCGACACAAGATTGCAAACATTTCTTTATCTTTCTAATAAAGAGTGAGTAACGACAATTGTACTGATATTCAAATGAGCATTCTAATCGATTTCATCTTCTACCGTAGCTTGCATTAGGGTAATCATATCCATAAATTGTCACATAATTCTGATTCAGAGACAAATCGTATGGTTGTCAAGAGAGCAGGGTAGCAAGTCCACTACCACCAGCAAATCCGCCACCAACAGCGAGCTCATCAACACCGGCGATTCCACCACCACCACCTCCACTGTGGGCGCCAGCACTGTGGCCTACGCCCAAAATACCAGTCAACAATGATGTTAATAAGACAATTAAAAATAAAATGCGCAAATAACTGAGCATTTTCTTGGGATTTAGTGAGCACAAAGGAGACTTTTCAATGACTGGAATGTTCTGTTTTCAGTTCGAAATGACATCATCATGTATTATTGTTCACTTCTTTATTCGTCTTGCAGATTTACGATTCAAGCTGCGAAAACGATCAATAATTTCAAGCAGCAAAAAAGGCTTTTTAAATCCGTCGATTGACTCTTTCGAACTGAAAACAGAACCTGTATATATATTGTGTATCAAAAGTCCCTTTACACTGTTTGAACAACTATAACTTTGCATTCAAGCAATCAAATTGACTGAAATATTTCGCGTCTGGTAGAGAAATTTCTAACTTAGATTTTCTTTTTTAAATCTTTAAAATTGGCTAATTTTTTTGTCATTTTATGCCAACTATAATAAAATGCGAGATATTGCACACTGAGAGCTCGGTCTCGACCAAATCTTTACTGTTTTAGCTGAACTTAAACTTTTTGAGTAGAAAATGATATCGGCTACAACATATTGAAAATTAACAAAAATCCATACAACTGTTGGCGGGAATTTAAAAGTTTGCTTCAAGAACACGTGTTATTCGACTCAGAAAAACTCGTTTTCGTGAAGTAAACTTTTTACTTACCGCCAACAGTTGTATGGATTTTTTTCAATATGCTGTAGCCGATATCATTAAAAAAGTTTAAGTTCAGCAAAAACGGTAAAGATTTGGTCGAGAACGAGCTCTCAGTGTGGGACCCATGCGGGGGATATCGCCGTGCGGCTGTGCTAAGCCTGCATCTCAAAAAACTGATGGTTGCCATATCTCGGCAACCCTATGACCAAATTTGACAGTTAACTTTTCAAAAAAAAACCTCGTGATTCTTCCAACTAATAACCTTAATTTCAGCTCAATCGATTGAACTTTGGCTGAAATATTTAAAAAACAAAACAGTCCGACGCTTTCTAGACACCCTGTATTATGTGCACTATCTCGCATTTTATTAAAGTTGGCAAAAAAGGACAAAAAAATGAACCTATTTTAAAGATTTAAAAAAGAAAATCTAAGTTAGAAATTTCTTTACCAGACGCAAAAAATTTCAGTCAATTTGATTGCTTGAGTGCAAAGTTATAGTTGTTCAAACAGTGTAAAGTGAGACACCCTGTATATACCAATTAACGAATTTTAAAGAAAAACTTTGATGTGATACATTTAACTGTGAAAAAACTAACAAATTTTTGAAAAATAACTAATAAATGTTTTGACACTTTTACCACATTAAATCAGTAAACAGAAATTAAGCAATTAATTAGTATCTGTAGCGTTGATCGCAGCTATTCCGCTCGATGCATTGACTGGCGTCTGAAGTAAGATCACCACGTAAGTCGCAATGAATGAATAAGACTGAAAACCCAGATACAGTATCCATGCAGAGTGTACAGTTGGACCATGTGCCTATTTCATAAAGGACTTACACTTGCGAATTGCCCAATGCGGAGGTGTTTCTATGGTAACAGCCAATGCGCGCGCTCCGCACTACGCAATTCGCAAGTCTAAATCACAACTCGCAATTGTAAGTCTTTTATGAAATAAGCCCCAGGTCGCATTATAGATATTGGAGGCCCGAGAACAAATGTATAGGGAGAAACAGAGCCAGCAAAAAAAACGAGGAAGGGGACAAATTTATGATTTTGAATTTGAATGATGAGCAAAGCAAGGAAAAATGAGGCAGACTGGAGAGGGAATCGAACCCTCGACCTTTGACTCACATGGTCACTGCTCTAACCACTGAGCGATCCGCCTACGTCATCAGCTTTTGCTAGGCTCAGATTTGAATGCCTGTGTGTTCGCAATGCGTGCAATTGTATGATGTGCTTAGATTTTAGCTACTTTCTTTATCCACTGCAAAAACCTTTTATTAACATTCCCAGAGTGTCCAGGAACTTTTGAGTAACCCTGTAAATCCAAGGTTACAATGATAATGGGACCTATTATCACTCAAAAATTAGGGGAAGGTCTCCTGCTCCTCCCACCCTATATAAATCTAAGCCTAAGCCTAAGCTAACTGTTTTGCAAAAATCAAAATATAGTCGCTTTGTTAACCGACCGCTAATAGTGCTGCTTTCGACACCGTGAAGAAACCAAGTGCAGTGATGCCCACATCGGCCGTTGCCTGCTGTGCAATGATGCCCGCTGTCCGATATATCTGCATATCATCACCATTCATGTTTATATTTAAATGTGAACCATACAGTCAAACCTTCGTAATTGGACCCCAAGGGATCACCAGATTTTGTCCCCATTACGATTAAATCCTTTAGAAAGTTTTGACTGAATTTTGTCTCCATCACCGGAAAAAGTTTTGAAGTACTTTACGGCTAAGAGAAGTAGAAATCAGTAATTCGGTCGATTTTGAAGCAGAAAATTCGTTAAATATTTACCTCCGTGGTAGCACCAGTAAAATATTTCCTTCACTGTAATAAAGTCGTCAAATTTTGACTCTGGTAAAAACAAAATCCATTTAATAATGTGATAATACTTAAAAGTGTTATTGATTTAAACCATTGTGATAATACTTGATAGTGTTATCTCCGCATACCATAGGTGTAACTGGCTGTATCCTAGCTGTACCCACCCCCCCTGGCGCCGGCCCAGGGTATCCCCCCCCCCCCCAGCTGCGACCATTAACCATCGGCTGCGCGGATCGGCCGTTCACTCTCAGCAAGCAGGCACGATGAACAATAGCACAGCAAAACACAATGGGTTATTAAAATCTCGCCACAGTTTTTGATGCTTTTCTTTGTTTTTGCTTTCTGTTTTAAGTTTTTTTTGCATATTGCTTTTGAAGAATACACTTCATTCAACACAAAGCGTACAAATATTTTGTTTATTTATTATAAGTTAAAATGAAAGGTCAAAAAAGGTTGATTTTCGTTTCTATTTGAGTTGCACATCTGCTGACACATGTCTACCTCTTATTGCCACTGTATGTATATCGGTTCATAAGAAAAAATTTTTCCAATTTAAAAACTATTTCGAATTATAGATTCCAGCAAAAAAACCTAGGGAAATTCGAATATGGCAATTAAAATTGCCTATAATATCAAAAAACCCAAGTTTTGCCGGAAAATTCGAAGTAAGATTTACCTCCCATTGCCACTGTATATAAATCGGTCCATAACAAAAAAATTACTAATTGAAACACTTTTAAAAATGATAGATTTTAGTGTAAGAAACCTTGGGGAAGTCGAATCTGATAAGCAGAACAGGCTACAACACCACGACTTGTTATACCCCAACGGCATTTGCACACCTCAAAATTAGTTGACGATTTGCCAAAACGCCTTTGGCTGAGGATGGGGCTCCTCTGGGGGGAGCAGTGGCGATCATACCATCACTTCTGCTAATAGATACCGTACTCAAGATAGCATTGATGTATGGCAAATCATTGGATATCAGGGCATTTTGTTGGTTGCTCACTTCTGTTGTCATAGCAACAGACGACCAATCCAATCTCGGGCGCTCATTGAAACAACGAATATTGCGCATTTCCATCTTTGTACAAATTTAAATTCCCGCGTTTGTTCTTGCGGCGCAAATGTTGCACCTGGTTTATGTAACACCTAATGTACCCTATGCAAATGACAAAATTAAACTTTATCATCTAGTTGAGAAATTTCGAGGGCGCCAATTCAAACATCATAAATGCACGTATTTTCTTTTGTACAAAATTAAATTGCTGCCAGATCTCCCGCGACGGCGTCAGCGGCTATGATAGGGCTGCAGTGTTGAACATGTTTAAACCGCACCGCAAACCGCACCGCACCGCAAGCTTTCTTGAAACCGCAACCGCACCGCAAACCGCACCGCAAACATTTTTTTCAAACCGCAACTGAACCGCAAACCCGCTGCGCGCCGAAAAGGTAAGGGTCCCCCCTTATAATTTTTTCGGGCCGCCTTCGGCGGCCATCCAAACCGCACCGCAAACATTTTTTCAAACCGCAACCGCACCGCAAACCGCGGTTTGCGGTGCGGTGCGGTCTAAACCGCGGTGCGGTTCAAAGATGTTCAACACTGGGACCCTTACCTTTTTTCGGCCTCCTTCGGCGGCGAGGGGGGAGTGGGTGTAGCTAGCTACATACGGGGTCCGGCCAGGGGGGGCTTGCATGTAGCTAGGTCCCCCCGGTTACAGTATGGCAAGGTTAGACCCCATGACGTATTCTGTGTACACATTTGTAGACTTACCGTACTCTAATATGCAAACTTTGGACGCGAAATTCCAATTTTGGATTGAAGTTTTAATTCCCACGCAAAAAAGTCCGTGACGTATGACGAATTCTCTTCAGTTTTTCGGCCCGTGACGTATATCGTATACGTAATGGTATACCTTGCGCAGGTATGGGATCGACTATCTGAAGGACACATTAATATTCCGTCAGAAAGTAAGGCTGAAAAATTCGAGTCCAATCATCAGTCACACTGACAAGGGGGCTTGTATTGACTAATGATTATGGCGAAGTCGTGTTGGCGAACAATCCTTTGACGACGGCTTCAGACTTATGAGAGGCTTCCAATTTTCGATCTCTTTTCATAAAGTTCACTGGTTCGCTAATTAAGATTTGTTATTTCGAAAAAATAATCTATTTGAACTTTAGATAATAAAGAAGTCTTTGGGACAGAAATTAGTTTCCAACCCTTTTAATGCTCAAGCTCTCATCAAACAGTATTCCAATTTTAATATCGCAAAAATTTCAAACAAACCAACTCGAACGATTTGAATTGGTATTTACAAATCAATTACCAACTTCGTTTTTGTTATGCATTCTTGGTGAGACCGGCTTAACTATGGGACTGATGACGTCATGCTCACAGTTACGTCATACTGAACAAGAATGCAGAACAAAAACGAAGAGCCTGAATGCAGTAGAACACGTTACACTTTATCGATCCCCCAGCCTCTTCAGTCCTATTGATCTCTTCTGTTATTATTCAAGATGTGCCTATTACAGCTTTTGAAAGGCTTCGAATTTTTCGATCTCTGCTCATAAAGTTCACCGGTTCGCTAATTGAGATTTGCCATTGTCCAAAATGACGTTATTTCGAGAAAATGGTCTATTAATGAAAGTAATAACATAGTCCTTACAACAGAAAAAAATAGCTTTTACCGGACCGTGAATGAAGGCCGATGCAAATAAATCACTAATTGAACGACGGTTAGAAGAATAAATAAGAAATTCTTCCCGACTTGCCAATCGTTCATCGAGGCCCGGCGTACCTTCTTTTAAGCCTCACACATATTTTAGAGTTTTTCATTCGCTGTGATTCGCAAAACAACCGGTAAGTGCTGTCGCGATAGACAACACGTGTCGACGGGATAAAGCGGCATTGAGCAATGAGAGTCGCGTGAGGGCGCAGACGAACAGCGACGGCGGATGTTCCTAGCAGATCAGATTTCCAGGCCTTTCACTCAACATATGCGCGCAACATAACGATACCTCCGAACAATCGGTCATTTCGCACAGTTTTGTCAAGGGTTAGCAACAGACATGGGCACCGGGGGATGGGGACATATCCTCCACAGGGATCCCCTTGCCTGAAAAAGGGTGGGGGATGAAACATTTTCGCCACGTAGTGGCGAAAAAAATTTTTTGGACAAACATTGAATAGAATGGGGTTTTGGAGGCCACCAGGGGATATTCCCCCCCCCTAGGGTTGAAAATTTTTGGTGCTAAATCCCCCCCCCCCCCGCCCCCAGGGGTCAAACCTTGCCCACCTCTGGTTAGCAAGCGATATTTACGGGGTTGTTACGAAGCAATCCTTCGCTGCGACGCAACTGGGTTAGAGAGAGGAATTTTCGGAAACAGCGTAGGGTTGGTCAGGAGCGAAATTTCCCGGGAGTATTTCAAATTGGCTTTGTCGGGACTGGCATTTTTGGGACCTGGGAGTAGCCGTGTCGTGAGGTATCTTGCGGTATTTCAGTTCCATCAAGGCAAATCTGCCACTTCTGTCATTTCAACCATAGCCGAAAATTGCAGCTAACTAAAATATCGCATAAAGAGCCAGTGCGATATACCGTTGTGATTCTTCATGAGATATTTTTAATTAGCTGCAATTATCGGCTATGTTTGACAGGTGGCAGGTTTGCCTTGATGGGACTGAAATATCGCAAGGCACCTCGCGACACGACTAGCAGGGAGTATATGCAAAAGAAAACGGAGACGATTTTTTAGGAATAGCCAAAAATCCGAAAAGGACGCTCACAAAATAAGAACACAGTGCGCGAAAAATTTGACAAAAATGCCAAAATAACATCCGGCAAAGTGGTAAATGCACACAAAGTTCTTTGCGGCGATATTCCTCCAAAAGAAGCCGAATTGGCGGAGCGGAAAATTCAAAATTCAGTGGACCGACACAAATCAAACGCAGCGGTGCCTACTTCCTGTTCAGATGACAGCCAAATGAAGTGAATTTTTCAATTTTAAAGAATATCACCTGTAATCTATGACCAGACATAACCACATGGCCAAAAACAGATGGGGGTGGGGTAGAGCCAGATTATGGGTCATACGGGATCAACTTCAATTGCAGTGGACCAGTTCTTCGCAGCCCTAGTATCCAGATAGGCTCATTTTGGGGATGCTTTGTTACTAACCAAGTTACGGGAGACTGAGATGGGTTTACAGTATCCCCGCGTATTTACTCATTTCAGAGATGCGGTATCCCTATCCCCTTTGAATTTAGAGGCTCAAAGTTGGGCGAACCAAAATAAAAAATTTTCGTTATGGAAGACAAATATTTGTGTTTTCTAAAAAAGCAAATATCCTGCTATCTTAACATACTAATGAAACGACGAGTGTCATGAACGACATGGAAGCATATTCTTTAACTTTTACGGAAAATGACCAACCACAACATTAAGCATGTTACAGTGTGTATTTGTTTTCAGATGGACATCAACTCGTGAATACCACACAAAACACAAAGTCATTATTAAATCATTCAACAACGCCAAAAAATAATCTTCACAAGCCAATTTGGCAACGTCAATCAGGTCTAACGGTCAATTGGCGCATGATATGCACTCTGTCCAAGTTTAGCGCCTTGCAAATGATAATTTTGTTGCGAGAAAACTGATACCGCATATGTTTCACTGTAAGCGCCTTGCTGACCGCGTCCATGATCAACCAGCGGTTGTTGCCCAACTTGGGCGCCTCGGTCTTGAGCATGGCGAAAAAGCGGTCCCAGTACGCCTCGTCGAAGCGGACCCACAGTGGCAGGCGGTCACGAAGTTGGGGCTCGCACCCGAGTCCGCGGTTAATGGCCTCCAGAATCATGTTCAGGGCCACCGTTCTACGGACCGATGGCCCGTCGCTAATCGACTGGTCCAGCACATATGCCGGATTCTTCAAGTATGGCTCAGATGCCAAAGATAGAAATCTGCAAAACTGATCTTTATTCATAAATATTTAACACACAGGTATTTTAGGGGGGGGGGTAACCCGCCTAAAGTGGGCGGAGTTTTGTTAATCCCCCCCTCTGCCGCCGAAGATGGGAAAAATAAGGTATTTTTGAGCGGGAATTCAATTTTAGTACTAAAATTTGAATTCCCGCCCAAAAATTGGGTTACAGAATGTTAACTCCCTCGATTTTTGGTTTTCGTCATGTTAACCCCCCCCCAACTTTTTGACACGAAAACACCTGTGATTTAACCTGAAATATCAAATTTTATCCAATATTACTGCCACCCACAATACGTTTCATTTTGGTCCGCCCTCAAAAAATCTTCAACCAAAAAAACACTGGTCTTGTATTTACATGTATTTACAAGAGACTACGAAAGCTTTCTAAAAAGCAGTAGGGAATCCCTAGATGGTATGATGAAAGTAGAGTAGAAGTGCAAGTTCACTAATAACAATTACAAAATTGAATCCCCGCTCAGAAATACCTTATTTGATAAAAATGCTACAGTTAGCTCATTTGTCAAAAATATTAAATAATTGAAGAATCTTTGAGAATAACGTTGAATGCGAACACATGATATGGTGTTGCAATAAAGTTCTTGACATTAATGTACCTGGCCAAGTCGTCGACATCGAAATCGATGGCTCCGAGCCTCTTTGCTTCGACGGCAGAAAAAGCCGCCAACTGTCTCAGTTCACTGTACTCGTCCGAGGCGAATGTCAGTTCGATAGAGTTGCGTAGCCAGCGCCAGGAGGCAGTCGGACTATTCTTAGCGTAGCGACAAAACACAACATCTGTTTTTGTCAAGCGTAGACTTCGAGACAACCGCCGTTGTTGACCTGTGATGAATTTGAGAGAAGAATTCAGATCAGCCTGAAAATAGGGCCCGAAAGGTTAGCGGGGATATGGCACGCACTTGACTGTCAACATTTCCGAATAACCGGGGGCCCTTATTCGGAAATAGGTTTTTCGGGACCTCAAATTGAGAACCAAATAAGGAACCTGGTCACCTTATTCGGAAAATGAAAATTTCTTCAGAAATATCCCAGTTGAATATTATTTTACTATGTCACACTGCTAAAAGTGGTTATAAAGTAGCATTTCCTATTTCTCTTTGTATTTCGAAGAATTAAAGCATTTTACTGTATTTATTGTCCCATAT
Source organism: Plectus parietinus (assembly GCA_034700205.1). Taxonomy (NCBI): domain Eukaryota; kingdom Metazoa; phylum Nematoda; class Chromadorea; order Plectida; family Plectidae; genus Plectus; species Plectus parietinus. The sequence goes on from JAQGCX010000104.1 coordinate 17,179, forward strand.
GGCCGAGAATATTCGATTTTCATCGATAATTTTTGCTATTTTGCCACATCCATTTCATTCATGTCACTGTCAATTCTAACACCAAATAAGGGACCGGATCTCTTATTCGGAAAGTAAATCCTAATAAGAGAGACCCCCGGTCCTTATTTGGGGGGTTCCTTATTCGGAAAAACCCGGTATTATGGGACAATAAGTCAAAAAAATTTGGTTGAGTCTGCAATTTATTGATTTAGAATTAGTTTATTTACCGATATAGAGCAATAATTGTGTGAAAAATAATTATGATGATTGCAGGTTGATGATGAAAATTTTCAGTGATTGCCCAAGCGCAAAACATTTCTACTAATGTTTGTCAACTATTTCTGTGATGATCAAGAAACCGAAATATTGAAGCTTTCTGTATTGACCGCAAAAGATCGCAATAATTGTTCTATTCTACCAGATATCTTTCAATTAAATAAAATAGACAATACGCAATAAACCAATTGTAGCACATACCACACTTCTGGGATAATCTCTGGCGGCCAGTACTTCGAGCACTTGATCAGCCAAAGGTTTCAAATCGCTTTTCCAAGTAGACACTTTCCCATAACTATCAATCATGTGCAGCAATAGCAAAGCGTTGGCAGTCCCATTTTGTTGCAGCAATAATTTCACGCCGTGGTCAAGATACTTGATCACGTCTTCTTGTTTCTCTATCTCGAACAACTTATTCTTATCCAACCACTGTGTCCTTACCAGCAAAATCTGAAATATTTACATTGATTGATTTGTTGGATTTTTCAAATATACAAGGAATACTACATAATTCGATTATATGACACCTTTTGCAATTGGAAAGACGTAATTGAAAAGAAATATAAAGGACATATAACAGCAGCCTTCTGAAAACACATGCGCCACCAGTAAAAAAGTGTATCATTAGAATTTGTCATATTAATTTCAACAAAAAAAATTACACATCTCATTTCTTAACTGGACTAGATTAACTACAAAATTAGTTTTCGCTTTTCGTTGAAAATACAAACCTCAAAGAAAGCACTTGATTCTAGTTGCTCAAAGTTCTTGAGGAACCAGCGGCACACATTTTCCTGCACTTCTTTAGGCAGATCTCGCCAAATATTGAAACTTTCTTCGAATCGCAGCAACAAGCGAATAAAGTTGAAATAGTCGATTGGTTGGAATTGTTCACAGTACTTGGTCATCTGCGCAACTAAATCAGTCATTTTTGACTGATGGTTGCTAGAGAAGTAGATACGACCGCCATGAATACCCAAGGCAGAGATGGCGCACAAGAAATCATGCCAATCCTTGACAGTGAAGGCAGGAGCGCGCCGAAGCAAATCTTCCACATCTGAATATCCCTCCTTGAACTTCCCTTGCGCTTTCTCTCGCAGTTCTTTGTCTACCATGTGAAATTCACTCACAATCGTTGGCAATTTCGGACGCTCTTTGGTTTCTTTCGCTGATTGAATACTGCTAAAATTTGTCATTTTTCATTATTATTGTTGAAAAAGTATTCACTTTACCCCACCTATGGTGACAAACTCTGTCAACATTAAAACAAGGCAAAAAGGCAGGACACATTAAAAGTTGGGTGAGAGTTATATGGACGGAGTCAAAAATTTTACATTCCTTTTCGCTGCCAAGAGAGAGGGTTGCAAAGCACCACCCATTTAGGACGGGGTTTTTTTGGGGGGGGGACAAGCAGAGGTGAGCAAGGTTTGACCCCTAGAGGGGGAGGAATTTAGTATTAAAATTTTTCGGGCCGGGGGATATCCACTCCATCCCCTAGCGGCCAAGGGATGGGGGGGGGGGGGATTTCTCCCGACGGGTCTGTCCGGTGACCAAAAAGTCACCGAAAATAAAAAAATTTCCATCCCCCAACCTTTTGGCATTTCGGGGATATCCCCCCGGACCCATGTCTGGAGCCAAGTACACCAATGCTCCCATCAATGTGGCGCTGATTGACATCTCTCCCTCTAGAACCCTTACGAGGGAGGGAGGCACCCCATGTGTCCAAGGTCGACTCCAACATGTAAAATTCCTCTTTTCTTTTGAAAAACAACAACTGTTTCAACAATATTGACAACAATCAGACAATAAATGACGAAGACACAGTCAGATTGGCTTACGTAGTTGCCGCTTCGCTGAATTGTCGAGGCCAAGAAGATGTCGTCGCATTGAATAGAGCGACTCTCGATTCGAAGAGACATCGGCTAACCGCATAAGTACGCGCTGATAACAGTCGCCGCAACATCTTTCAGAGATTCCAACTTTGGCGATAATGCGATTTTTGACAATAAATCTGAACGAATTTGGTTTCTCAAAGTACGGTAGGCAACGCTGTCTGAAATTTTCCTGAATGGCATTCGGTGTGAGACCTACTTTTCCATATTTTGAAGTTAACTTGTTGTTTGGAAAAAATTGATGGTTGTCCGCATGACAATTTCCCCAAAATCCATCACTCAGCTGATGTGAACCCGGACTGCAGTTCCAGTTTCAGACAGTTCTGATAATGTAACCGTTTGGTATAAGGGAAGGGAAGGGAGTTGGGTTGACCGAAAAATTTCAGTACAAATTTTTTTCAGCTTTGGTACTTTTGGTAAATTGGTAAATTGGTACTTTGTAAAAATTGGTAGAGAAGATCATCTCATCCCGCCTCCGCTCTCTCTTTGGCCGTGTTCTAATACGTACGCTAATGAACCGTTGCAAAGCGAAACAAACTGGACAAACATCATACAAACGACAGCATCGTCGAATCATTTTATTCGTGTATGGCCTAGTAAAAGATACAACAAATTGAGGTGTTCAATCTTCTACATTAGTGTTCGATTGTAAACTTTTGCGATTTTCATTTGCCAGCGCCGGTACCCGTTTTTGTTGCGGGTGCGGTCGTATTCTTCCCGGGAAGGACACAGCGACAATCGTTCTTCGGTACTTTACCGTAATTGACACAATTCGATTTTATTTTTGCTGTACCGCAGCCTTCGTCTCTACAACCGTCTCTCGTTGAATAGCAGCCACCTTGACTTGTACCAAGGAACTAGAAAATAAAGAAAGTCGGCGGTACATCAGACATTTAAGCAACTTGACAAATCATTTGGGCAATTCGCCATCTTTGCACTTTAAGCCTATTGATTGGTTAGGGATTTTGGCAATGCCGGATTACAGAGGGGGTAATACGGGCCCGGGGGTCTAAAGAGGGGGGGGAGGGGGTCTAAAGGTGGCCCCGAAGGCCGATTAAGAAAATGGTACAAAATTTCTCAAAATTTCCGCCTCAGGAGTTTTAAGGTGCGCTATCCCTCCGGTTGGACTCGTGAGCTCTGCGTGTACTCGCGGGCGATGCTTTGTGTCAGAAGCAGTCTTAATTATGACAGGTCAAAGGTCAAGCGTGAAAATTTAATTTCTGAAAAATCGGAAAGTCAGAGTCAGGTCATAATTAATTTCTGAAGTCAGTGTCATAATTAGGTCTTAACTTTGTCTGAATTTGTCAAAATTTGCACAATTTGCAAATTTTCAATAAAGAACAAATTTTGACAAATTCAGATTAAGTTAAGATCTAATTATGACACTGACTTGAGAAATTAATTATGACCTGACTCTGACTTTCTGATTTTTCAAAAATTATATTTTGACGCTTGACCTTCGACCTGTCATAATTAAGACTGGTCAGAAGGGGCGGGTCCCGATTCCTTTCATATCCGGCCCCGGATTTTGGGAAGATGGGAAGAGAATCCTACCCTTTATGTCAATGTTATGTTTGTTTCTTTGTTTGAACCTTCTGAATATATGAAAATTATTGCATTTCCCCATATGAAAACTACGCACTTGTCTATCGTCAGTTTCTTTACTTTCATCAGTTGCAGGTTTGCTGTCGCGACAAGTGCAACTTCCGCCAGACAAGACGCACTGGCCTTTGCATCTGTTGATCAATAAGTTTGCTTGATCGCAGCCACCTTTGCTGTTCGGTTTGCATTGGTTGCTTGCCGCAGTGGCCACTAAAAATTGCGTAAAAATTATGAGAAACTTTTCAACTTTTTCACGGACACTGAGGCAAGATTTAAAAATCTCTGTTAAATGTTACGATTTCTGAAGCAAAAAAACTTGACAGCAGAAAAATGTTGTCAATTACCGAGAGTAGCCAACATTTCAACAAATTATTGATGTAATAATTCTTAAACCAACCTCTGACCGGACAGATATTGTTTCCGTTCAACCAATTGTGGCAAAATGAATAACAATTTTTTTGAAAATTGGTGTTTCTTACGTGAAGCTATGGCGAGCGTGATAAGACAGAATCCAACAATTCCCCGCCAGCGAGTCATGGTATCTTTTGATGTTCTTCAGATGAAATTGTGGAGTATTTGTTTTTCTGCTTCACCACAGGGCAGTGAGAGTCAGGAAATGAGCGATTGAGCAGTCAGTTGAGTTTGCACACAGCGAGATAGCACAGCACCCTCTGGCAAACACACCGTTGCTGCAGTGAATGTGTGCACGTATCCTTACCAGTTTTTCCGGTCGTGTGAGCCGATTCACAGCGAGAAGCAAATGCGTTTCGGCGCAATTTCATTTCCATTCTTCATTGAAAAGTGACGTGATCTGCTTGCGCTGGTCTCGAGGCGCGGAAAAGTAAATATTTCACCATCTGGGGCACAATGCTTAACTGCCGCAAGCAAAGGTCGCTGAGCAGACATTACTGTGTCGCAAATAAATGACTTGAGCAAACGAATATTTCATATTTCACGTCAAAGGTGCCGATTTTCGGGAACGCAGAATGTAGACAAAGGATCAGTTGAAGACCGGTTCAAGTCAATATTAACAGGAGTAGGTGGGCACTCATTGCACAATGAAGCCACCTACGCATAACGTCAAAATTCTTCGAACAATCAGTGCGAATAGTTGTGAAATTCTCAGAAAATCAAAGAATAATCTGATTTCAGTTATGATTAGATTCGCATCACATGTATTGTATGGAAAATCGGATGAATCACTGTACAGAACGGAAAACATGGAAAACGAATTTGTCGCCGAAAATATTGATGTTTCAATTACTGAGCGATGATGTATCCGCGTGGGGCGGCTCTGATTTCGCAATGGTAAGGGCCGAAAATAAATGACAGAACTGGTTGCATTCGACGCGGGAAAATATCGAGCAATGAAACGGGTAAAATCGATTTGGAAACAGCAACAATCGTAAATGCGGCAACTGCGCAAATTAGGTGACGGACCATCTTGTTTTTGGCGCAGAGAAATGTGAATTGGTTGAAGGGTGAAGTAGAGAAATAAAAGAGGGAGCAAACTGAATACGAAGCGGACGTGAAAACTGAAAAATGAAGCGAGAAACGTGCCCGATTGTACTTGCTATCTCCGCGGATCTGTCAAGATTCCTGTTTTAAAACAGGTTCGACCATTTGCGTCTGATGATTGATTGAAATGAACATGATCGAAGATCGAAACGTTCGCTTTTGCTGTCACTTTTTCTTCTGTTCTTTCGCGAAAAGGACTTTGGAATCGGAATCGTCAGTTTTTAAGCCCGAATTTTAAACCCATTAAAACAAAATATTTACCTCAATCTATCTTATTTGTTTGTATCTCATTTCAACCTGTCTGGATGGTCACAGCAGAATCCATGGAGATCGTGAAATTGATTGGAGCAATTAGCAGGCAGGAAGACTCAAATTGCATGAACAATTCTGGAGTATTCAGTTGCAATACAAAGAATAAGGCGAGCTCATTTGTATGGTGTATGAAAAGTATGAAACAGCGTGTATGAAAAGCAAACAGAAACCCGATTGATATTGTTTCGCTGAGCAAAATGCGAACAGCGATAGTGAGATATTTTCCTGCAAAAACTGATTTTTCCAAAGCTTTCTTCCACTAATCCAATTTTTCCATTGCTTCTGCCATTTGTTCGCAAAATTTTTTTCTAAGATGCAGCTATCTAACTGCAAAAGTGTACCAGTGGAATGCGCAATTGAACTGATTAGTATCGGATTTTCTTTCTTCACACTGCCTCTATTCATTCTACTCTTAATATTTCTAATCCTAAAACGACGGAAATTCAGATCTTCGTTTTTTAAAATATTTATTTCAACTGGAATCGCAGATGTGTGGATTACGGTACACAAATTGAGCTTGAAAGAAATTCCTCAGCTTCTTTTCTACGAACAAGTGCTTTTCAACAGAAACATGGCGACAGTTTCGCAAATGGGTGTTTGGTACATCTACTTGGCGCAAATTTTTGGTGCCATTCTGCTAGCGTTCAATCGTTTTAGCGCCGTCGCATTCCCAACCAGTTATGAACAGGTAATTTTAAGGTGTTTAAGATAACTGTTAATGGCAACCTGTTATGTCAACCAGCTAATATTCTGCATTTTCCGACTAACATTAAACAACAACAAAAAATTCGTGCATTTATGTTTCATATCTAATGTACATCGAACTATGATGTCACGTTTCAGTTTTGGAGCCGCAAAGTACTGATTGCTTCGTTTGCGGTTCAATGGATTCTGCCTATCGTCCCAATTATTCCGATGTTTGATTCCTGCTGCATCAGTGCGTACACCAATATTAGTCTGGACGCAGACTTTGTCAATAGTACGGTGAGAGTTTACTGCGAGTTTTTTTTAGCAATTCAATATCGCAGTAATAAGTACCCAAATTTAAACATTAGCATAGAAAAATACTGTATGTATTTTGCAACCAGTGTTGTTTTTCGTACCGAAATTAAAATTTTCGTCTTTGTCCCGTCCTGGATTCAAAGGAAGGGACGAAGACAAAGGATTCAAAAGTCCCGAACTTCTTAATTTTTTTTTCGAAATCAATTTCGTCTCAGACTTAAAATAAATTGAAATTTTTGTCTTCGTCCATCCCGAACTCAAAATACATTTAAATTTTTGTCTTCGTCCCGTTCCAGACTCCAAAAAGAATTTTCGTCTTCGTCTTGTCTTTGGGACGAAAATTTAAATTTGGGGAAGAAAATAACACTGCTTGCAACTGAAATTTCAATTAGAAATTTTTAAATGCACTCTTCTATTTTTGTAGACCAACAACATTTATTACACAGTGGATCTGATTATCGAATGCTTGATATTCTTCCCAACTATGGTCATTCTTTACATTCTATTATTCGTCAAACTCGTTCGGCGACCAAATTTGACCATACGTCAAGAGAGAAAATTCGGCGTGGAAATCAAACTTGCGATCGTTGGGATTTTTACTTCATTTTGCTACGCTGCAATGAATATTATTATCGCATTAGAGACGTTCAAAATAATCTCTAAAAATGGCACTACAGTGACCAGTTTTCTGTGGTATCTCTTTTCCGATCTGTTCACGCTTGCCAATCCATATTTACTGCTTTTGTGTAGTGAACAAGTGAGGAAAAATTTTCTCGAATTTCTGTCATGCGGAGCAATTAAAACTAAGAAAGATTGGTTGAGTCGCACGAGTTTTATTGGTCAGAGTTCGCGTTGAACTCGTTATTGAAACGAGATTCATTTAATTTTAAATATAGAAACTGAAGCTGGGAAATAGTAAACATTTGCAAATAATTTGCGAATTGCTAACTGATAAATGTTTCCTCTCAAAAGTTTCTTGCAGTATTTTTTCTGCTGTTTCGGTGATTATCACATTTTCAGAAGTAGTAGCCCAGGAGTCAGACCAAAAACACAAGGATCCCCTTATATTTTCTGTTTTTGGCAAGTGTTCAAGGCACCCTGGACGAAGGTTGAAATAATAGTAGACCAGGACCACTATTTCTGAAAATACGGTATATTGCATTATTAGTAGCTTGTGATATTTTAAGTATTCTGGTCTTATAAAACCTTCCGTTTCCTTTGATTTTGATTGTTCTATTGAAAAGACCGCGTTGTTTGTGTGTATTCTTGGTTTTGGTATGTATAACAAGGAATGAAACAGAGACACGAACAACAAACAGAGCGAAACGACTAAAATGCTTCGGCTTCACAAGAAATTATTTCAGAAAAATTATGCTCGCTTTGCAGAACAAGAAAACAAACACATAGATACCGTACCAAGAAAAAAAAACTGGGTATTAAAAACAACAAGATGGTGATACAAATTGTTTCATACTGAAATTTTGATTTTAATTCGAAGAACATTTCGGAGGCGGAAGCACTGCTCTTTGTCTTCCCATCTGTGCCGTCTCAGCGTCCTGCACATTCTTGCACCTGAGAATATTCCACATGCCGCTTCGGATTTCTTTCTGGCGAAAAATATAAATGCCAATAAAAACGATTGTACTAATTCGGGGGAGGGATCCAATAGCCGATTGAATTGGTGCGGGCAACGTGATATTCAGCAACCCTGATACTGCTACGACAGTTAATGGCAAAATGAAAAGAAACAGAGTGCACACCACAATCATACCGAGCGTTACTGCAAGACGACGTTGTACTACAATTTGCTGATCGTGAGCAGAACCGGGCGTCACTTGAGTAGATATCACTCTTCGATGAGCGAAGAACATGGCGATGTAGAGCACAACGCTCAAACAGCCGATAATTGACATTGAAATGTATTGACCGTGGATGAACCACAGTGGCAATAGTGTGCCAGTACAGATTCGCGGTCGAGTAGGGAGGTTGTCGACTGCGAACCAAGTCGATGCAAACATACCTGAATTACTTGATCGAATCGAACGTATTAAGAAAATTTAGTACGTTGATTCCTGAGTTCATTTCAAGGTCTGTACTAGTTTGGGAATGACTGTAATAATGAGTACGGTAAACATGCACAAATTAAGCTCCTTTAATGGCAGTGTTTTTACCTCTTGAGAACATTCAGACATGCGCGTGGGGGGAGTATCGGGGGAGTATGCAAAAATTACTCGCTCCGAGGGGAGTCGAACCCTCGACCTTCTGATCGCAGGATAACGTGTTGGCATTAAGCCACGTTTTTACATGTTGTAAAATTTTTAAAAGTATTTCCTGAAAACGGTAAATATTGCACTCTTTACCTGCCAAGAATATAAAAGCGAAACAACCAGCACATCCGAGTACTTTTAATGCGTAACCACATTGCAGATTTCGGTATTTTGTTGGCTTTGCGACAGCAATGAACCTGTCGACGCTCACAACTCCGTTCATCATCGCCACCAAAAATGAACCAATGTAGGTAAGGAATACTGGTGGAAGAATAATGCAATTCCAAGCAGTTGTCAGTTCGGTTTGGCGTCCCAAGCACATCAATGTAATGCGGTAGAGAGACAATAAAACATTGCCGAGACCATAGAGAAAGTCTGCCACAGCTAATCCAGCGATCATTAACATCTCCTTTCGTTTGCGTAGCGATTTATTAAGCAGAACGGTCAGAAGGAGAAGGCCATTTCCAAAACAAATAACTGAAATGTTTTGTTTGTAAATTTAATTTCGTCAGCAAGCAAGTCTATTTTGTCTATTTTACAATTTACGCGTATGAATATTTTCGTATGAAAAATTCATTGATTTTGTTCCAAAGTTTCTGAAATTTTAACTATCTCGCATGAAGACAACTGGAAGGAAAGAAATTATCTGATATTTTAAAACCAAAATAAAAGAACCAACCTAAACCTGGACTTCCGCTGAGAAGTTGTTGCAAATAATCATTGAGAGATATCGAGACATTCACTGACATTCTTCGTGCCCTTGCTATTCTGCCGCTAACATACATTAGTCTGTTCTTTTGTAATTTCGGCACTGATACTTCGTCATTCATTCATCCATTCATCTCACCTGCTCTGCTAATTAAATTTCGCATTCACCAAAGGAAAATTTCCCTCCCAATATCAAAAGAATACAAAGAATACAAAAGAGCACAGATATGGTTTTCGTTCTGTGCATGAGTAATTTTGCTTGAGGCAAGACAGAAGCGTATTCGGAGACAGAGATGATACGATAAAGAACTTCATGGAACCTTCTTCGAAGTTCGAACAACATCTGCAGAGAGTGTATCAAGACCTAAGAAAACATCCTTTCGCTATTAGCGACGGAAGATATTTATTCTATGCGGAAATCACAGACCCTCATAATATCTAGTGTAAATTTCATCCAAATTCACCGTCATAAAATTTAATATCGTCACCAAGAAAGTCTATTTAGCATTGCGATTTACGCGTATGAATATTTTCGCATGAAGACGACGGGAAGGAAAGAAATTATCTGATATTTTAAAACCAAAATAAAAGAACCAACCTAAACCTGGACTCTCGCTGAGAATTTGTTTCAAATAATCATTGAGAGATATCGAGACATTCACTGACATTCTTCGTGCTCTTGCTATTCTGCCGCTAACATACATTAGTCTGTTCTTTTGTAATTTCGGCACTGATACTTCGTCATCCATTTATCTCACCTGCCTTGCTTATTAAGTTTCGCGTTCGTGAAAGGGAAATTTCCCTCCCAATAACAAAAGAATACCTTTGGTCGTTAATTGCAAGCACAGATATGGTCTTTGTTCTGTGCATGAGTAGTTTTGCTTGAGGTAAGACAGAGGTATATTCGGAGACAGAGATGATACGATAAAGAAGTTCATGGAACCTTCTTCGAAGTTCGAACAACATCTGCAGACAGTGTATGAAAATTAGGGCTGTAACGGGGATGGGGATCCCCGTTCCCCGTCGGGGATCCCCATCCCCGACTTTTGGTTTTTCCCCATC
>JAQGCX010000105.1:0-27663 GCA_034700205.1 Plectus parietinus
CATCCCCGCCTTTTGGTTTTTCCCCATCCCCGTACTTTCTCCATCCCCATTCTTCATCCTCATCCCCGTCTTTCTGAAATCTCAGTCCCCATTACAGCCCTAGAAGACAATGATTTCAATTGCTACCTCCGCAGTGCGCGACGGCAGCTTCTCGAGATCCCAAATGCACACGGAACGATCCCGTGAGCCAGACAAGCACAGCCGACCCTCAGGACGGATGAGGTGCACCACGTCTACGGTCGTGATATGTCCACCATTAAGCATGAAGTCCGGCCCGTCGATTGGCGGCGGGCGGCTGCTCACCCAGCGTTTCTGCTCTCGTTCCACGGCGCAGCACGCCCTCACGTAGCTGAACGATGCATCGCGTGCTGAAAGCACAACATACAAATGTCATTCATTCAGTAACTTATCACAAATGGCACTCCTGTAGTTTTGGGGTCATAAATCAAAATCAACAGAAGGTAAGTGAATTTAATCGCGAAACTGTTGGAGGAAGTTAACTTGACATGCTGAGTCCGAATTTCATAATATTCAAGCTCTACGACTACTCCTTAGTCCTTTGGCCCTGTGTTTCTTAATAAGCTTGGTTCTCGGATTTCCACGGGTAAAATCGCCCAACAGACGCGCGTTAAGCCTAAGGTTATATAAAATTCATACTCAGCATGTCAAATTACCCCTCCGCCAGCAGTTTCACGGTCAAATTCGCTTACCTTAGGCTGATTTAGATTTATGACCCCAAAACTACAGGAGTGCCCAGTAGACTCCGTTCTAAGCAACATGAAAACATTGTTAGTAAACTTTGAAGATGTTCCCGAAGAATAAGCAAGAAAGATGATAAAAAACCTACTAATAACTGGAGGATAGTGAATTGTGCGGAATTGTCGTTGCAGACGAATTTGCCAGACGTGCTTATCATCGCTAATGATCACATTGAAGTATCTGCACACTTGACGCAACACCTTCCACACAGTCGCAGCAGGCAAATGCGAGAAGAGCTGCAGAAGCAGCTCAGGCGGCAGGTCCAGAAGACCAGCAGCTTCTATGTCCACCATCGTAATCGCTTCTTCCATTCTTCTTTCTTCTTTCTTCAACCCATCACTCAGCAGTTTTAACGCATCTTTCGAGCACCGATCTCACTTCTTGCTCTCGGAATCGGTCAGACGAATCGGTCGAGACCGGATCCGGTGCGCACGAGGTGTTTCTGTGGCAACAGTATCATCTTCGTTGTCCCAGAAATATGCAAGTGCATTTTTCCTGAATCAGTTTTCTTTTCGAGACGTGTATTTGACAAACTGTTCCACAATATTGGCACTTATGTCACATGAGAGATGTCTCGGATCCTCCAGGGGTGACCATAGCATGGGCTGAATTCATAAATGGTCGTAATCGAGAATGGGGAATGCACAGATTACCTAACAAGCTTTTTTGGTCAATTACTTAATGAAAAAGTCAAAATTTTCTTTTTTTGTCTTGCTTCATCTCTGCTTCATCGGGTTCCTTCTTATGTGCTCCTATCGATATCTTCCTGAGATTGCTTTTCCTTGAAAATGACCAGTTGTGAGGCAGTGGAAATTTATTGTCGAAAGAAAGCCAATATTGATGGCGAACTTAAACAGTTTAGACGCTCAAGCCTTCAACGACATGACACACAAAGACAGAGACAACAGAACTCAGCACCACAACCACTATTCGATCGTAGCAACGAAGCCGAATGTAGGTATTCGTCAGGTACATAATTACCCTATACAGCACTGGTTATGGTGTACATATAAATATGAACGTCATGCATTTCTGAATCTTCAACTGGGATAAGGGGAAGACATGACTTTTGCCGGTTTTCTGCTCGACGACACAAGCATGAATCGATGCCCAATAAAATTGCGATTGGACCACCCGAACACTTTCGATCATCTAGGCAAGAGAAGCTGTACTTACACGAGACAGGCAAGTGACATGACAAGGGATCTTCGAAGTAGATTTTTAATGCTAAACAACAACAAAAGGCACACAACAGAGTCACCGTTGCAGCGATCGGCGCACAATATAAGACAGATTGCAGTTGAGCAGGACAGATTGATAGCTTATGATCTCGCTATTATTAATGTCCGTCAGCGACACGAGAGACCAAACATGCAGTGTACGCACGAATCTATCAGTCCAAGCTCTTGGTTTAGTACGGTCGGTAGTAGCCGGGCGGAGGCATGGCGCCGCGGCCGCCAGGGTAGCCGCCCACGCGGTTCTGCCCGTTGAGCGTGTAGTAGTTCATCGGGTCGTTCGGGTACGACACGTATGGACCGCCGTACGCTCCTCGGCCTCCTCGTCCGGACGACGGACTTTGTTTCGGCGGCGGCGGTCGATCGCCCGACTCGTGGTGCTGCTGCGAAGCAGGGTTGCTAGCCACCTTCTGGTACCATTCCTGGATTGCAATTCAATTGAAAGATGATATAAGTGTAATTGGGGACCGAGGCCGGCTACACCTCAGGGAGAGGGTATTTACCGTACCACTTTTCGTGTCGAGATTTTGGCGCGAAATTTTTTAATAAATCCATTTTATCCTGTGCTTATCTGGCCTTTGGCTGGAGGGGGAGGAGGTAGGGTAGGTTAGCTAAACCCTAGGCCGGGGCCAGAAGGGAGGTGGGGGGCAGAGTTGCCAGATTTCCAAAATCGCCGAAGAAAACATTTTGAATAAAGTACCAAATTTTCTTTGACATGGGCGCCGAAGGTAAGGTGGGACCCTTACCATTTTTTTTCTTCCAGGAGTAAGTCCCCTCCCGAGGAGTACATTTTACCTGGGAGGAGCACACGTGGGAACCCTAGGTGGGGGTAGCTAGGGCTAGGGATCACCCTGATAAATAAAAGGTTCCTGATATATTCTTGGTTGCATGTAATTACACAGAATATATAATACATCACTGTCGTAGCTCCTAAGATTCTGGTGTAGTCGCACGCAACCAAGAATATATCAGGAACCTTTTATTTATCAGGGTGATCCCTAGCTAGGGCATAGCCGGTTACACCTATGACAGGTGAGGACATGGAAGATAGGCACGAACCTGATAAGTGGTTTCGCCGACACCGGCTGGAGGTGATGAACCGCCGGGACTAGCTTCACTCGACGCCCCTGGCGAGCCTTTGCCGCCGTTGTTCGTTGCGGTCGTCGCCTGAGAAAACTGTCGACTATGCTGACCGGCCGTCTGGTAGGCCTGGTTGTCGAAGCCCTTTGATTTGTCCGTCATCGGTCCCGGTGGGTATTGGTATCCGCCGGGATACGTTCCGGGATATGCTTGCTGAAATCAGTTTTCGTTCACTTCATATTCAATTCGGCAAAAATTTCCAAAAAAGCAACGTCAAAGCAACAAAAAGCAGAACATAAAACGAAAATAGTCGCGATTTGAAGTGAAAATGCACTTGATCAGTATTGCAAGTCAGCGAGAGAGCCAAGAAATTAAGGATGTTGGGCTTGTTTATCGAGCGGAATGTAATATACTGTAGTGCCCAAAAAGTCCGCAGATTTCCCCCAAGTGCCGCAGTCAGTGTTGTTTTGGTAAACAATTTCTTTGGCGGTAAAGTAAAAATCGGTAAAATTCTTTGAAAATTTAGTTGATAAAGTAAAAAGTCGGTAAAAATCACTTTTAGGTCGGTTAAGTCGGTAAAGTAGTCGGTAGGAAAAAAATTTTCCGAAAATAAATCGCCTAAGTAAATAATCGGTTAAGTGAAAAATAGTCGGTAAAGTCGGTAAAGTAGTTGGTAGAAACACAATTTTCCAAAAATATGGTAGAAATAAAATTTTCCAAAAATAAATTGGTAAAGTAAATAATCGGTAAAGTCAAAAATAGTCGGTAAAATCGGTAAAGTAAAGTCGGTAATATACCGAGACAACACTGGCCGCAATCCATATGGAACTGCACTATTCGAGATTTGCAAGGTGGTAGATTGGTGACTGTGCGAACAACAGTCATTTTTAAATACCGTACTTACATTGAACATGTAGGAATAAGGCGAGAATGGGACGTAACGCGAGTTAGATTTCTGAAACACCGACCGGTTAGCACCGCCAAGCAAGCGACTGCATGAAAGAGAACACCAACACCGACAAAAGCACCGCAACCCAGACAGCAAACTCGTTTCAATCACTTACGAAATCTTTCGACTTTGTTTTTCTCGTCCTGAGAATCATGCACACGGCGAACAATATGGCAATCAAGACTAAGAGACCGGCGACGCCAATAATTATCCAGTTGCGAATCTCCTCCGGCGACGGGTTACGATCTTCTGAAACTGATCGATTACACGTGTTCATTCATTGATAGCATTGAAACCAGTCACCGAAATCAGTCAAGTAATCTGCATTATTGCAACCATTCATTGTCGATTCTCGAGAGTAAAGTTTTATCGCATATGCGTCATGCGAATTTGGGCGTTTGGTTCTGCGCTCGACAGCATTCGGGACGGGATTTCCCCGATGTGCATCAAAAAGTCGCTATTCATTGCAATATCGGTCAGCCAATCAAACCAACGGGTCGCGCGAATGTCCAAATCATTTTCGCAATGTCAGTCATTCGTTTTCAGTCTGTGCCGATCGAGCGCCCACTCGCCTTTGTTGAGTCGAGCTGCGCGAATGGTAGTCGGTTCGATCTCGAAAGTTCCGACTCGTCCCGCGGCCGCTCGGCTTTCTACCTGTCCTATCAGCTCAGCTGGCGTGGGTTCCTGAGATGCGTCTTTGGCCGTGATTTCGACGTGCGCGAGAACGCTGCCCTCCCTGCAACAAAACTTCGTGATCTTTACCACATTTTCCCACGCGGATACGCACGTGAACTTGACCACATTCGATACACGCATTCCCGGCCATTTATCCTCCAGCACTTTGTCGATCTGAATCAAATAGACACTTGTACCACATTTTCACGAAATTGTCGACACAAACCGCTTGCTTAACCGGAGAGGCCAACTGCTTGAACTCGGTGCCTTCCACATTGGCCAGCTTGTCATTCCACTCAAGGTTGGTGATGCGGAACACCAGACTGTACCTGGGCAGCTGTTGCTTAGAATAGCCGGCTGAAACAAAGAAATGAGCATGAAGATGGAAATGCGCCATGGATGTTATTGCACTTTCGGTGCGCGCGCTTATCTCGATTGGCTTTGCAGGGCAAACACGTTCTTGCCGGGCGCGAAACGGACAAAAAAAAGTCGATCGACGTCCGATTCGTCTGACTCAAATCGCCGCCAATAACAGAAACGTTGGCGGCTTGAAAAGGCTACGCAATTGCCCGCGCGGGTCCAGCGGCTCTAGTCAGACGTGACTACGTGCCCTCTGCGCCCCACCAGTGCATCAACAACCCACAAACGCAGCGTTACGGTGCGGCGCTATGAACGACGAAACAGTGCCCAAATGTCGCATCTGCTACGAGATTGGGACTGAGCAGAACAGTCTGGAGCAAGCATGTCGTTGCAACGGATCGGTGGCGTTCACTCACGACATTTGTCTGAACACATGGATTGCCAGCCGTCCGTCAAACGAACGACGCCTCTGCGAACTTTGTCACACCACTTACACTTACATAAGGTACGGTTTAAATCCTGCTCTCTCCAGCTAAAACAATTAATTTCAGAGCCTCCTCCTCTGTCTGTCCCACGATGAGTTCAATGGCGTCGCACTGTCCGCCCGACCACATGCAGCCCGAAACAGCGCTGGCCACGCGCATCGGTTACTGCGGCATCGGCATGCTGATCGCGACCGTGCTCTTGCTCATCGGCTACTACCACTATCTGCGCAATCACCCGGTGGACACGGTCAACGTGCACGTGCTCACGGTATTCACGGGCTTGACTATCATCGCCTGGACAGCCATCGTATTCGCGTACTATCTGCGACGGCGAGCGGCCAAGGACCGTCGCATGCAGGAAGAACCCGAATGGGCGTTACGACGCGTTGATGAAAGTCGCCATATCCGCTGGACATTGAGCAATGTCTGAGCTCGCGATTTCGCAACACCCGCAGCTACTGTACAAAACTAGGCGTCCAGACCGGGGCGTGATTTACTAAGCATTGCAGCATAAAAATCAATACGCTATGTTTTGTGTCGCCCGATCAGGCCCGCACATATCTTTTGCGTTAGGTACCGTAGTTTTTTGCCCGGTCTGGTCGCCGAGTTTCCGACTGTACAGTAGGCGCACGACTATTGTTTGAAAGGAGATCACTATGTACTCTACGAAATGTTAATATCACATTTCTTGCTATCCAACCAACCGTCTCGTTATCTGCTCAATCTTTTTGTACATAGCATTTAAATTAAAATCACTGACCGTTGGCTTGTAAGACATCCTCAGGTTGCCCACCACTGTTGGGCTTCTTCGTCGGTATATTAACTGACGGAGTCTCCTTGTCCGCAGGTGCGCAAGATTGCAAGCAAATCTGAATGACAAGAGTTGAAACACAGCAGAACAGAAAATAGGGTAGCGATTATACCTTCTTTGGACTTGAGGTTGGAGTGTTAGTGTGCTTGCGAATCGCAACTGATCCTCCCTCCAATGCACCTCCTGAATGGGGGTACAGGAAGTATTGACATTCAGTCAGCGATATATCGTTCGCGGCGTCGTTCGTGACGAGATTTCTCGAGAAATTGGTCATCAAGCGACCGTTTTGGTACTGTCCGACCACTCCGAGTACTCCCTGATCAGCGTCGATAATTGGGCGACCATACGTTTGCGCGAACTGATCCGACACTTCGACTGCACCATTTTCTTGCACAATGGCTACCAAGACGTCTGCACCACTCTGCAATTGAAAGTTGCGCATAAGGGATGTGAAAAGAAGAAATATCGCCGAGTACCATAGCACCATCTTTGGAGAAGCCGATGCCACTCCAGTGACCAACCGGAATGGCTGTGTCGAGTTGGAAGGCGACGGTCTTTCCGTCCGACGTCCACTTGAGGACGTAGGTACAAGCGGCTTCTGCGCATCCCGAAGGGTACGAGAACATGCCATTGCAGTCGCTGGTGACGGCCTTAGTTCCTTCTGAAACGGAGGAAGAGGGATTAACTTTTTTGCGTCAGTAGACTGATGACTGATGACGCACCAAATATGGCGAAAAAGAGAAAGAAGAGAGGTGTGAGATCGAAGCGCATTTCGCGGGGAACGCGGCGTTGATATTGACTACGACGCGTGCGATAGCGACGCGTGATTGGGTATTTGTGTATAACAAGAACCGGCGGATCTGGCGCGAACCGACTGGTTTCGTCCTCAGAGAGCGAAACGGCGGGAATCGCCTATGGTATTTACTGCAGTGGACGAACGCCCGACCTCAGCGGCGACGGGAAACGCTGATCGGCGGACGACATCGCGACCGACTGCGCTCGCCGCTCAGTTGACAGTCAATCACCGCCTTAGTGGCCGCCGCCATCAACAAGGTCAGCGTGATGCGCGCGTCGACTACCAGCATTTTCGCTCGTCCCGCCCCTGACCGATCCACAAGTGGCCGCAATCGCGCCGGCTGCGCCTACCGAAGAAGTCGAGCGTCAGCACGCCGCGGTTCTTGGCGCCGTGGTACATGAGGACGTCGTTCTCGTAATACTCCGCATTGCCAGCCTTGCCCGCCGCGAACACCGACGGCTCCACGTTGTGCACGTAGTTCGGATACAGCTGTCCTTTCGCCCAAATTACCGTCATTGGTCCCGGCACGATGCTGTGATCCATCTTATCGTCCGCTAAAATGTCCACAATACATCGACCATCATTTAATTATTCATTGTCCTTACCTATCAGCTTTTTCCGGAACACAATGGTCGTGACGCCATCTTCCTCGTAGCCCGTGGCACCGATGATGCTCTGCTTTCCTCCGTAATATTCGTCGAGTCGCGGAGTTGCTCGGGATACTGTGTAGTAATCACGAACTTGAGTGGTACTGCCAACAGCGGTACCAACTACGATGTCAGCGCAGTCCATGGGATGACCTTAAACAAAAACTGATATGAGCAAAGAATTGAGAAAAAAAACTTTGCACACCTGTCCAGCCAGCGGACGAACCTGCGGACGGTTCGGGTTCTGCTGCGCCAGTCGGATGAGGTTCTGGTTCAGCATGACCGTGTTCATGATGATCGTGGTCATGATGATCGTGGTCATGATGATCGTGATCGCCATGGGGTTCGCCGGTAGTCTCAGGTTCTGGTTGAGCGTCAACGTGCGTTTCGTTGCCTGCATGACCTTCGGGATGTGGCTCCGGCTCGCTGTGTGCATGATCATGATCATGGTCGTGGTCATGAACATGTGGCTCAGGTTCCGAGGTTCCGCTGGGCTCAGGTTCTGCAGACGGTGCTGGTTTGCTTTCAGGCTCGGGTTCAGGATGGGCGGATGTGCTATTGCCCTTTTCTTCTGCATGCGTTCCATCTTCGTGAGCTTCATGGCTTTCGTGTTGGTGATCAGAGGTTCCGTTAGTCGGTTCGGCTGATGGCGCTGGTTCAGCTGAACAACTCATATGTTATATATATATATATATATATCCTTTATTGCGAACACTCGCCTGTTGCGTTGCCGTTGTCTTTTGGCGGAAGGCCAACTTGAGGATCAACATGTCCAGAAAACGGATCCGCTTGCCTTTTGTGGCGCGCAGTGGTATTCGCAACCACTTCCTCAACAGCAATAGACTTTCCGTTTCCTGAAAAATTAGTCAGTTGCACACTTCAAGGGGAAATGAGCAAATACTTGTAATGGAGTGGACAAGTTAACATTGACATGACAGATTGAAAGTACTAACCATCGCAGATGCAGATTTTTTCACGGGATACGCGCGGTTGGTACAAATCGTGATAGCCGATGGGGGTCAAACTGTTCTGGAAGTCGGCGCCCTTGCGCGCCAACACGCGTCCGCCGCCGACGGGGAACAAGAAGTAGTAGCATTTGTCCAAGGGAAAGTCGGTTAGTGTATCTTCAGTGACGACCTTTCGACGGAAGAAAATCGTCTGCAACCGATCACACCGATTGCATATGCTTTACAGTACGCACGACAGAGGACAGACTTGAATGTCATCTTCCACCCGTCCGCCTGTTTCATAGATATCCTGACGTCCTTCGGGATCAACGGCGGGCAGTTGTCGGCCATAAGCAAATCTGTCAGTAACGTAAGCTTTGCCTTCATAGAACCATCCTGTGTAAATGTCGCTGTTGGTCTGAAATCGGGCCGAATGAGTTTATTTTTTGTGCTGTGGTTGTACCATGCCGCCGTCTCGCGAAAATCCGATGCCCGTCCATCGACCGATTTCGCGGGCGCTGATTTCGAAACGGATGTCCTTTCTCGATGCGGAGTACTCCCACTTGGCGACGTAATCGCATGACGTTCCATCGCAGCCCGTCGGATGTTTGTACTCCTTCTGGCAAGTGCTCGCCGCTGAAATCAATCGCACATAACAATCGCCTAGCATACGATCCCCAGTTAATTACATCAGGTGTGCTCATTGACGCAGGCTGCCTTTGCCACTAGCCAAGGCTACTTCATTAGCACTTTCCGGCTAATCTATTCTGTCGCTCTGCTGCTAAGACGACACTTTCATTTCTTTCCCTCCAGATAACATCGTATTGTTGCCAACTTGCTGCGCATTCATTCTCTAAGCCTGAGCTGCTATGAATCAGTCGCACAGTTCTATTGCTCCTCTGCGATGTGTTTCCACTTACAGTTCGTTTTTGATGACGACGACCATTGCTCTGTGGATTATCTCACTATTGGCTGCAGTACTGAACATATTGTTTTTCTGTATTGTCAGAAACAACCGATCGTTCGATGCTAATGTACGCACCTGCCTTCAAACAATGGCGATCGGCAATTTGTTGTCGATGCCAAGTAAAATTGTTTCAATCCCATACGATATAATAGCTCTAACAACCAATGGCGATGATGTATCACCCGCATTGTCATTACCCTGCGCATTTATTCAGTATGTAAATTTCGTCGGCTATCAAATCAGCTTTGTCTCGTTCGCTGTACTTGTTGTGGAAAGACTGTACTGCTGCGCGAAACAAGTCTACAACGAAACCAACAAACCTTACAAGGAGGTAAAGCAAGCTCTAGCCGTAGTTTGCTTTTTGTCCTTCTTATGGCCCATCTCTAACATACTTCGCCTCGTCTCCGACACCACCAACATCGACGCGACTTGCTATTGCTTCATGTCTCAACTGAATTCGAAATCTCTGATCGTGTACACCTGCATATTGACTGTCTACGAGTCGTTCATATTGCTCCTCTTTCTCATCGCCCACCATCTGACCAAACGGAACATGTTGGAGCTTGAAAAACATTCGTCTGTACAGCAGACGTCGTTTACGCCGCATTTCTCTGCAAAGACCACCATGGTCACTTG
Organism: Plectus parietinus; assembly: GCA_034700205.1. NCBI lineage: Eukaryota > Metazoa > Nematoda > Chromadorea > Plectida > Plectidae > Plectus > Plectus parietinus. The sequence continues at coordinate 10,348 of JAQGCX010000105.1, forward strand.
CCGAACGCTGTTATTCTGCGAAGTACTCCACACAGGCGCCGCTTGGTTGACGCTGTTAGCAGTGGTTGCGACAACGACGACGCAATCGGGAAGCCACAGTGCAGAGCAACTCCTCATCAACCTAGTTCTCATCGTCATCGGCATTTCGTACTGCGGTAGGCCACGCATTCGTCCCCTATTTGCCGCTCAGCATGAGAAGGAAAATTACTTGCAGGCACGCCCATCATCGCCGTCGGCGTGAACAAGCAACTACGGACGACAGCGCAGCAAAGTGTCGGCAATTTGTTCAAAAAGAAGTCTGCGCAGTCGAAGACGTCAACTGCGAATGAGGACAAGGGAAGGGGTGCGATTACTGGTCTAGCAGTTGATTCAGAGTCTATGCGGTCTTGTTCGTCGCGACAAAAGTCCCTCATACCTGCGGCTCCGACTACCGGTCCTCGCCGCAACTCTGTTCTTCAATTCAAAGATGACACACTCCGCGCCGTACAAAGTAGAGTGGGCAAACTGCCTGCGCTACCTATGCTCCCTCGCAACAGTCTCCAGAACGACGGCGAAGCGCGAGAGGCCAATAAGTTCTGGGAGCAAACCGCCAAGTGGAGCAACCGCTCTGGTCTCGACATCGGCTGGGGATCCGCGAACGATGGAAAAATTCACCAGCGACGAGAGTCCGTTCTCGTCCTGCCGAAAATCGAACCTAAACCCACTGTGCGCAGAGAAGACCACCTGCCATCTATTGACTAATCTTTTTCTTGATGACGCAATTTGTCTATTTATAAACCAATCAGTACCTTTGGTCACGTGAGTCGCGAGACAGCTGCGAACGCACACTTTCTTCTCGGAAACCATGGGAGTAGTAATGTGCTTGTTGATCTGGCCGTTTTCGTCGAGACGTCCACCAGACACGGGGAACAAGAACTTGTAGCAGCCGGTGTCGGTGAAGCGATGGTCGGCGGTGGTGTCGCCGGTGTCTCGTTTGCGGGTGAATTGCGCTCGAAGTACTCCGTTCACGTGAGTGCCGACCACTGTGGGAGTGTAAACGTTCTGGTCGGCGTCTTCTCGCGGAGCCGAGTAACCTTCGCTGTACATATCGTGCAGCGACAACGCGCCATTCTGACTCTTGACGATTATCATGTCCGCTTGCGTCTAAACCACTCCATCATCTATGTCTTGCAAATGAGCAAATGATAAGCAGACCATTGTGCCGGTGCTCGAAAAACCGATTCCTGTCCACCAATTGGTGGGCGCGCGTGTTTCGATGGAGAACTCGATCTCATCTGTGTCGTCCAAGAAGTTCCACGACACTCGGTAGTCGCAGTCACGGCAACCAGCTGGCCAGCGCCAATCTCCATAACAGACATCGCCAATCACCTCTGCAACTCACCATTCAGATCAATAGTTCTCATTCGCTACAAGTACCCGATTTCTTTAGTGGAGTGCTGCTAGTGGCGTCGGGATCAACGGCCTCTACGATTTGCGGTGTAACGTTGATTACGGGCAAAGTGGCTGGCCGTGTTCGAGTGGACGTCTTGCTACTGGTAGAGTCGGTTGTTGAAGGTCGTGCACCAGTCGTTCGTGATGGTGGGATGGCTTTGACAGTGGGTTGCGTAACGGGAACAATATCCAACTCTCTTGATTGAGGGGAACTTGCGGGTACCGTTGACGGTCCACTACCTACAACTGCGGTGTTATAATCGTTGGATTGACGTAATGACGAACCTTCCAGCGGACAGTCGCCCCAATAGACGCACTGGGAGTTGTGTCGGGCGTACCCTTGTATGCAAGAGCAAGACGGAGTGCCGCAGATATCACACTCCTTGCGTGTGAAAACTGTCTGACAATCGGGTTCGCAAATGCTGCCGCACTCATTAATTGTTTCGTTCAAGCCACAGCTCAAATTGCGACCTAAAAATCCAAATAGTAAATCGAGGTTGACCCAACTTGGTTAATTACCGCCAACTGGAGGAGGCGTTGTTAGGATGGGAATTTGGACGTTGATTGGAACATTAGTGACGAAGGCAGACGAGTTGAATGCAAAAGGTGCAGTTTCAAGGTCGACCGAGCCCGAAGGCGTCTTAGTAGACGCAGCCTGCGCCGGTGAATGACCGGCATCTGCAAGTCGTGCTCATCTTCGATCAATTATTGGCACTTCATACTTGGACAGTCTCCCCAGTAGATACACTGGCCGTTATGGCGGACGAAAGAGTCGACGCAACTGCAGGCGGGCGACTCGCACACGGCCGGACACGGTGCAGAGTCGTGCATGTTTTCGCAGCTGGGCTCGCAGGCGACGCCGCACTCGACCCAGGAGCTGTTGCCGGAGCAGAGCGATCCATTGTTGCCAGTGGAAGGGGATGATAACAAAGTTGGAGTTGCGGTGCCCGCTGGAGGCGCGCAGTCGTTGAACGGTACGCAGGTATCGTTGGAGTTGGAGGAGCGCACGTAACCTTCTTCGCACACGCACCTGGCGGCGCCACACGCGCGTGGACATCCAGGAATCGAATCGGGATTGATCGTCCATTCGCATGAAGCTTCGCACGCTCGGTTAAACTCTGGACAAGTGGTGAACACTTCCTTTGGTTTGGCACACGCAACTAAACAATTGCACTTTTGTCAGTATTACACTGAGTTCAGCAACGTACTTTCTGTAATATTTCCAGTGCCAACAGGAACAGTAACAATTGGCTTTCCAGGAAGGGTGGGAAATTGTGGAGTTGTTGCGTTTGTACCTGTCGAAGTTCCAGGTTCAGCGTTTGTACCCGTCACAGTCCCAGGTTCAGCACTTGTTTCCGGATGAACCAAACCTAAAATTTTGATTTGCGACTTGCTTGTGTTTATATAAATTCGTGCCTGTGACGACTGGCGGCTCTGGTTCGGCGGACGCACCACCTTTGAGCTCTGGCCAAGAGCCTTTTCCTGGCTCGGCTGTGGGCTCTGCAACTGCGACTTCGCCGGTATATTGTGCAATAGATGCGCAAGTTTTGTCCTGAGTCTGCGGTTTCCATCCCAGAGCAACCCAGGACTGGCCGGGAAACTTGAGTACGACTTCGATTTCGTCCTGAATCAGAGGTGTGTCAGATCGTGTTTAGTCGTCACTCGGTTGGTCGGGCATTGGAGATGATGCCAATGACCGTAAATTTTCGGCAGAAGAGACAGAGACAGGGGCCGGGCGTCGGCGTAGTGGAGATCTGAATCCGAAAACTGTCGAAGGACCACTTACATCGACGATGCGCCAGTAAATCCGGTTCTTGTCTTCACCGACCTCGCGCAGTTGGTACAAAGATTCGTCAAATTCCGATGACCCTACGCGCGCATCTGACCCTGCAACGATAAAAAAAGTGACGCCCGTTCCATGCCGCACGCGCCGCATGTATCATCATACGTTTTTGACAACCGTCGCCGTAGAACCCTTGTTTGCAAAAACACCGACGCTGAGGGTACACTGAGGACGACACTTCTTGGCACTTGCCGTTCACGCCGCAATCGTGATCTGCCCAACACTCATCTGCAACATTCCCCGTTCGTTTTTCCGCTCTGCGCCACAGCCATTATTAATCACCTTCGTTTTGGCACGCTAGACCAGAGTAGAGGCGATCGCATTCGCAGGTTTCGTTTTTGCGCATTCCGTGACCGAGACAGGTGTCGGGCCCGGGAACTACAAGTGCGGACGGTCAAATGGTGCGAGAAAGGCCCTTATTATCGCCCACATTTGACGATGTTGACGTCGGCGCACGAAAAGAACTGGTACTCAGCACCCCATTCGGTCGCTTGGCGGAGCAGCCGGATGGCGCAGTTGGAGCACTCCAAGTCCGCGGGCAACGTGACCATTTGTGTCTCTCTTCTGAAAGCGCAAATCATGTTCTTTGTCGCGCTCAAGACCAATCGAACGTCGCGTCATCCTCGCTGATGAACTGCTCGTTGTTGGAAGTGAGCACGGCGATCGGTTCCTCCTTGTCGTTCAGCACTTCGACACGATACCCTCCCTGAAATCAAAGGCTGAAAGGCGTGCAGGGCGTGCGGGTCAGAAAGGCATACGTGATGAGGGAAGGCCTGGAACCAGGATATATTGAAGGTCGATCCTGAGGCAATCGAAGTTCTGATGCCTGAAAGAGGTCGTGCATTACCACAAGGTGTGGCGCAGATGTATTGCAAAAGGGTTGGTCATGCATGCGTACAGCCGACGGCGCAGTGAGCAAAGGCGCTCCAAGCGTAGCCGCCCAAAGGCGGCAAAAGGGGAGGGGCGTTTCTGCCCTAGTGACCGGTTTCGAGGCGGCGCCTTTGTCCGTTTGTCCCACAGTTTTCCCTCGATTCGCGCCCAGCATTGCGTGTCCGCCCGCTCTCACTGGTTCCGGCGTTCGCCGATCAATCACGACCGCCGCAGTACGACGACCAATTGGGCGCAACAGGTTGACCGCTGCTTTGTTGTCAAAACTGCGGCCGTTCGCCGCTCGACCGACCCTTCCCGACGATCGGCGATCAACGGATCGTCCACTTGGTCGCTCTCGCGCATCGGTCGTTCGGGAAAGGCTAATCGGCAATTGGAGAGGAGTCCGTCGGCACCGTCGGCTCCTCGACCGATACGACGCGTATCGTCGGTTTTTCGCGGCGCGTCCAAGGCGGTTCGACCTCGGCGTGCATCGTCTTGTTGCAACGGCCTCCCGGTGGCGCCGTCAAGGTCGCCGGCGTGCACATTCGTCCGTGCCACCGCCCCACGCCATGGTTTCATCGTACCGTGCGATTGTGCCAGCCAACGGCCCACAAAAGACAGCCGCCATTGCGAAAGCCAATGGCCCGCCGTTTTCCACCACAATGACGCTCACAAAAAACGTCGCACTGTGCACCTCTGCGCGACCAATCGGTCTGCGGCAAACCTCATTTCATGAATCGCCAAAGGCTGAGCTATAGGGATAGTTGTCAACAATGAAAGCGAATTTACGCAGGGATCGATCACGCATGGAAACATTTGCGTCGCTGGGGAGTCAAAAAACGACGGCGAATAACCAGGGCGGCGCGCGGGCGTCTGGGGACCATAAGAACAAGGCGATCATAAGATGTCGGCCCCTGTGGGTACGGCTGGACTGAATCCGAAGCGCGGGAGGAAACGCCCGAAGCGACAATGCGATGCATACACGGATTCACCGTGTGTCAATCTCTACGAAAGTTGGGCAGTGGACAATAGCGGACGGCCGCGAGTCGGAAAATAGGAAAGACGCAATGCAAGTACTCACCCTTGCCGATGGGCGGCTTTGGCACCCCGCAGGGTGGTTCGGTGCGAACATTGTCCAAGAAGTCGAGCGCCGGATAACGGGCGGGAGGGAATGTAAGACGCACATGACCGACGATGACCTGCACGAGCAGAACGGGCAGCAGTAGCCCGAACGCACTGCCGCAGCTGTGCATGGCGGACGGCTGAAACGGCGCACTTGTGGGCGCGGCACAACGACGCGCCTTGGACGAGCACGCAGAAAGTGACAGTGACCGCCCTCGCACAGGCCGGCGTCTCTCGCGATCGCGCCGTAAACCGCGGTCGGGCCAAGACGCTCCAAGGTCTCCGTCTCTATCTGGACACTACGTGGCGCGGCGACTCGTCACTCGCCTAATTGCCGACCCCACGAGTGACCAGCGGGACTGGCGCAGAGAGATACATAGAGGGACGACAACGACGGACGATGGCGTCGACTGCTCGAAGACGGGACGAACACGGAGAACGGCGAGTCACGGCGCCGGCGGGCCCGTCGGCAGATCTGGGTTAGGAATTCATAGCGACGCAGGGCGGCGTCCCTTCTGTTTCGTCGCCCGCCCGCGCGTCTTCTGATCAACAGCCTTATTGTGCGTCCATTACAAGTGCCAGTAGAACGCGCAGTGCTCGCTAATTCCGCGCTACCGTTTGACCGCGTTCTTCACCGTCGAGGTCGCCCCTCGCGCCGATCCATGTCTAATCGCTGCCCACTGGCCGCAATTATTACCAAACATCCATTCACTCTTTGCAAATCAAGAAACGCTACGTTCTTCACGTAATGTGTATGTGTGTGTGAGGTGTAACAGTGTGTAAAAACTGACTTTAATGGACGAGAATAACCGGAAAAGGAGCGTAAAATTGCATATGAACATCCAAAAAAGTATTGTATCATTACTGCATCACATTTGAGATCAAAAAGTCGCGACACATGAAGACCAGTAATCATGCGTGCAAAAGCGCTGCGGGACTGTCGATCGATCGAGGCTGGCAATCAACCACCGAATCATTCCTTGTATTCTCATTCTGAGGACCGACAAAGCGCGGGGTACGGTACGTGCAGTCAGATTGGCGGATGTCCCCACCATTCTGAGCAGTTTGTTGGAGTCGCAAGGTGGAAGCCGACCTGAAAGATTAACATTGGCTTGTCAAACCACTTGATTGGGTTAAAAAAACAGTCAACTTACCTAATTGACCTATCCGGAGAAGCGTTCCCCTGAGAGTGAGCGTCGACGCACTGCATGGCGTCCCTGCCCGTTAGGGTCAGGGACGCACTTGCCAGTGACCCCAAAGAAGTGCCAGCTGGGGTGCTCACATCACCGATCACTAGAGCAGAAAATACATTTGTTACACGCTCTGTAAAACGCCCTGCTCTCAGCTCAGTGCACATCAACGAGTCGAGGTGGCAAAATTTGGCAGAAAAAGAGCGAGATAAAAACGTATGAAAGTGACAAATAGCCTCGCCTCGCGTCGTCCCCTATCTTATCTCAGTCGACATCAGAACCAACCAGCGTCGCATCGGAACTGCCGTCTGCGGACTCGAATGCCCATATCGCTTCTTCACGAACGCATGTACGTATGTCATTGTCAAACAGAATTTTTGCGAATTAAAAATGACACGACCCTGTTTCAGCAGTACGCATGGTACAGGATCAGGATAAGTGCACAAAATGAGTATCAATTGTTAAAGCACACGCCACCGCACAAAGAGGCTACGCAGTTCTGCGTAGTCAGTTTTCATGTCGGCATGTGGTCAAACAATTGATACGCATTTTGTGCACTTATCCGGGTCAGACTGTATTCATATACTTATAATTTCTTGGACGGTAAAGATAGTACTGTAGAAAGCACCGTAACCCCATAATTTTAGATCTGCACTAGAGACAAAACGGGATTGCGGGGCATTTACTAGAAATGGATTTAAATCATTGGATTTTGACAGGGTGCGACATTCGATCGGTTTCCGGTTAAACGTTCGAAAATTCTTTTTTTTTGACAATACGACATGCGTTCGTTCAGAGGGCACCGTCACTGTCCGTTCATCGGATCGGCAGTCGACGTCGACGCCGGTCGATTCGTCCGTCTTGGGCGGTTCGGATTTACCATTTCTCTCATCCTGTGCCGAGACGCGAGCCGATCAATCGAAATGCGCGGAAACTGAATCCTTGACTGCGATCTGCAATTGACCGTGTTGAATATGACCGGCAACAACGAAACCAGCGTTTACACGTATACATGACGTCAATTCATCGGCCGGAGAGCCTCCGACCGCTTACAGTACCGTACACTTGCCACGTTGTGATGTCCATTACGCATTCGATTCAAGTGACATTTCAGGGGAACAGCACTACACTCACTCATATCAGAATGTACAGGATCAAGGGTGCCGTTCAGACAAATTTTGCACACACCAATCACATTTTTTATAGTTTTAGATATTTTAGTATTTTTTGGTAATTTTGAACAAAATTTATGTACAACACAACAAAATTTGACCAAAACGGCTCACAAACTTTTCATCAACACACATATCAACTCAACTCGTATGAACAAAACGAGCCGTTTCCGAGTCGGCAATAATATACCTACTGAATATAATACTACACTAGAATAGACACACTGCAAATGTGGCAGCAAATATTTTCTTTTTTCTTTTCAGCGATTAGGGACAACCGAGCGTCGACAGAGTACCGGAATTTTTTTGGTGGTCCTCTGATCGTCTGCGAGACTGTCATTTTGTCCCGTCGCGAGGAACCTTTGCGAATTTTGAGCACAACCCAACAGCAGACAGCTTAACACGAAGAACAGGTAAACAGACCATTGCGCATCCAATTCGGAGCTCAGACGACTGTACACACGCGCTTCTCGCACTCTGCCGCGCCGTCGAGTACGGCTACGGCTCATTCCGCATCGGGCACTGACCTCGCCTGACGATTGCAGCGACCACACAGCTCCACCGATACGTTGTCGTCCACTACGTGCAGACATACGCCCGCGCCTTGAGACGCCCCTTTCTTCGTCGGGAACTGCAGCTTGTAGCCCGGCGCGTTGGTCACTGACGCGAGAAGCGGGCCGAGAGAGCTCTCGTTCGCTAGGACGTTGCGCAGGTACTGCACCTCCGCCTTGAGATCGACGATCGTCTTCTGCATGGACGACTTGTCGCGCAGCAGCTCCTTGTTCTGCGTATCCAGAGTGCCTACCTCGGCTTCCAAAGTGTCAATATGTTCCTTGTTCTTCTGGCGGTACTCGCGAGCGTACTGCGCTTGTTTCGTAAGGCTCGTCACCTTGGATGGACGGCCGCGACCCACACGCATAGGGCCGGGCGACGGACTCGAAGAGTATTCTGACGACGGCGTTGGACTGAGCAGGGCCGTCGGCGGTCGGCTGATAGTAGAAACAGAATTGCCAACGCCCAAAGTGCGCGGCATCTGGCGAGAACGGGCGACGGGCTGCAGCATTTCGATCATTTCCTTGGAATCTCTGGCCGACATAGTCAGTCGACGAGCGGGTTTGGTGGGTAGCTCATGAGATTGCAACAGCTGCATGTGATGATCTTCGATGGGCTCGGGAGAAGGCGACATATTATCGAGCTGATCGAGCTGGTCGAGCTGATCGAACACGGAAATGTCCAGGTTGGCGGGAAGAAATTCGGCGAAGGCGTCGAATTCGGACATATCCGCCTTGCTCACCACAGCGACGGCCGACACAAACGGATCGTCGTGTTCGAGCAGAGAGAACAGCGACAGACTGTCCTCCTCACGCAGGACCGAGCTGAAATTGACCGACATCTTAACAAGAGGTAAGTTGTCTCCTGTCTCCCTAACAGATTTGAGGGATAACCTCGTGAATTTCTGCAAAAATTCCAACTGTGACGAGACGATTAGTCCTCAACCGACCGTCTGCCACGTCGAAACGTTGCGAAATATAGGGTGTTAACAATGGCCGCCCTTATGACTGCGCAAAACGAAAAATTTCGAAAATATGACGTACAGTGACGTCACTCGCTGATTGAAGTAGACGGCGCAGACACCTGCACGTCAAATCGAAGAACAGGTACGGTCGACGGCGCGAATATCGAACGACTAGCCACTGCAACTAAAATGTCACTAACCGAATAACACATCAGACACAAGAAAACCGCATTGTGCTCCGTCTGGTCTGTGAACCACAAAGTACAGACAAAGTACTCCGATGAACGAACGAGTTTACTTCAGAAAATTCATTGGTTGCTGAAATTGTTCGAACACACGCACATCGAATACCTGTGACAAGCTTTGCAATCTGACAAGTAAAGACGATAAAACCCATCAGAATCGAAACGGACGTGGTCACATGTTAGACAATCTACATAGAACGGGCGACGATGCGTCCAACAAGCGTGTGCAACTCGTCGAGCTTTCTGTTCAGACGCTCCTCCACCGCGTTGAGCTTCATGATGAACGACGCGTCCATGCTATCCATGCGCTGGCGCACCGTGTCCATCGTGTTCTGCAGGCTGTTCAGCATCATCGTCGTGTTGTCACTGTTTCCCGGCGAAGCAACAACACCTGAATCAAAACATAATTTCGAAATCCAATCATCAGCAACGCATTAAATGCTCCAATAACAGATTTGTCATTGATTCGCAAAGAATTTAAGAACCCCACAGAGCGAAAAATACGATCGTTCAGTTTTCGCATGAACTTGAATATAAGTATGTATAGCAGGTCGTGAATAAAAGTAAAAAAATGGGGCTCTATTCGAGAATATTGAGAATAAATCATCAAAATGATTGGAAGCAATGACAAAACGAATGCCTTCAAAACGAACGTTTAACGACAGTTTCAAACACACAGCATTCGTTACCATTGAACTGATTGACATGGGGCTGATGAAAGTAACTGCCTTCGCTGCGCGATGCGATCTCGTTGCGGTTGTCGTACATCGGCGCCGAATCCATCCTAAAGAATGTTAGTCTAATGACACAGACAAGAGAAAAAGAATCAGCGACACGAATAATTTAACTTCAAGTTAGAAAAAGAAGTAGTTGTGCAGAACAGATCAAGAGATAAATGAAATACGTTCCAATAAAAGATTCCCAATGAAAAACGTGCTTACACGCTGCTGCGGCGTTTGCAGCTGCTCTGATGTTTCGCCAAACTGATGGACTGAGTGAAGCGCTTGCCGCACGGGCAATGATAGGGGGTCGACTGGTGGTCGTCTTCGTCGTCCATCTCCTGCTTGATGCGCATCTGCAGCACCTCCTCCATCTTCTGCGGCGCATTCGTGTCGTCCGGTCCCATCTGCGACTCCCTCAGACTTTGACGCAACTCGATGATGCCTTCCTGAAAAATAATGCTTTTTTAAGAAACAAATAGAATAAAGACAATACAGAAGGGAAGAAAAGACGGCACTCACTTGGATAATGATCATCATGCTGTGCTCGGAGATCGAATTCGGGGCGAATTGTCCAACTTTGGCGATAAATGCGGACACTGAGATATGTTCGTTGATCAACTCCTAGAAGATCACATCATTGTTAAGACGAGCAAACTGTGAAATGGCAAGAAGCGCTACCTCGACATCTGGTTTGATACTGTCAGCTGCACTTTGCTTCTCGCTTTCTAGCAGCAAGTCTACCAGCAACTTATAACACCGTTGACCTGGTGGTGTTTTCGCTGGATTATTTTCATCCATTTTTCAAGATTTCTTCGTGATCAAAACTTGGGAAGTTGTGGGACCTTGCTACTCGCGCGCTCTGCAGCCTTCACTCGTCGTGTTCGCTGATCATACTGACAAGCAAGCGTGTGTGTCTGTCTCACCGGACCAGTGGCCAGTGCGTTTAGCTCGCCAATTGCATCCAATTAAAGATCTGTACTGTAAGTTACTGTATTAATCTTCCTTGGACTTCACAATTTTGATTTTGGGACAGGGCGCTATTACTGCCGTACCCTCTTTCGATCACTTTTTCACCGCCCTTCGTATACAAAACTCTCGTTGATTTCTTTTAGATATGGCTTGTTTTCCTATAGTTCTTTCCTTTGGTTAGGTCTAGTCAAATGAAGACTGAAATGAAACTTCGGTTCGCGGTTGCGCAGTGTACCCTGTCTGAATATGTGTTAAATTTCCCAGCAACCGAAGAATTTTCGATTTGTAGAACGCAGAGATGTCAACGTCTTGCTACTGATGAAAGTGTGTAAAGTGTGTGTGCACATCTTAAAGTGGCGCAATCATCGATGGGTTAGCCTACTTGACTCACCGACCGAATCGCAGTCAGTGAGCAAAACAGGTTCACAGCTGTGTGAATCAGCATCCTTCGAGTCAGCGTTTGACGTGATCGGAAGGAACCCATAAAACCGCGCCGCGACCGCAACAGACGCACTCGCACCTGATAGCCGTCCAATCGTTGCGTCACTACACCATGCGTTTCCTGTCGGCGTTATTCTGCGTTGTATTGCTGCTGGCTGTGACCGTCAAAGCCGACTGGTGGTCGGACTTGGTGGACGGCGCGCAATCAGCGTTTGAGAAGGGATCGACCTGGGTGCAAGAGGAAGCGGCACCCGCCGTGTCCGACATGGTCAGCGAGCACGGGCCCGCCGTCAAGGAGTGGTGGAAGCAGAGCGCCAAACCGAAGTTGAACGAATGGGTCCAGGCGGCGAGTGGCAAAGCCCAAGAGCTGCTCACCGAAGACAAGAAGGCCGAGTACGAACGAAGGCGCAGATGAACGGAAAGATTATTCTCATGATTACTCATCGTCAAGGAGGTGATTCAGGCATTATTCTGTGAAGAATTGTAAACTGTGTGCAAGAATGAAGAACCGAGAATGTTTGCGACCAATTTCGTTGTGTGACCATTACCGGAAATAATTTCTCCCCGCTCTTTATCATAATAATAATTGATACTCAATAATATTTTAGCAGCGAAAGTCGTTAAGTCCCATGAACATCATTCTTTCTGGTTGAACGACGTCGAATTCCGGTTAACTCTCGTAGAAATTGCGAGTATAATTCTCGTGATTACTGATCATTAAGAAGGTGATTCAGGCATTATTCTGTGAATAAATGTAAACTGAGTGCAATTGTTGTGCAAGTAATGAGTAGAATGTGTAGTTGAAATGATACGATTGGCGGTCGATGCGGGTGCCAATCTGCAGCGGGTGTGTAAGAGTGAAGAGAGTGGACAGAGCGATCATTACAGCAAATAAGACAGACACAGGCACGCAGGTAGGTAGAGAGAGGAAGGTCGAACAGGCCCTGGCCGACGAGGTTATCAACAATCGCGGCGGCGCGGCCGATCGAATCGAATGGAAGACGGCGGTGGGCAATAGCGACGGCGACTAGCCTTTTGCCCGCTCAACGGTGTTTGCCTCCGACGCAGGCCAGAATTCGGAGATTGTTTGTGGTCGACGGTTCGGAACGCGCGCTTCACTCTTCGCTTCTTCGCCAGTCGACCAGATACCTCCTGTCGACCGGCGCAATCACCGGCCTACCTTGTGCCTGGCTCCCTCCCGCCGCGCCGTTGACCGCTGTGGCCACACACACACGCCGATATATTGGTCAAGCTAATGACTGCATTGTCATCCGGTGCCGACCGCCCAACGTGCCTCAATTAGCATAAACGCCAGTGCCATCGTCCTCGACGTCCTCTGTGTCATCACGCTCATTGTCGGTGTCATCTCGCCTTACTTAGCTAACAGATGCTGCGCTCACTAGCGCTCATCATTCTAGCTGCCATCACTGTTGGCGCTAACTTTGTGAGTTTTTCCCCTTTTTGCGTTTGCTAACCACTGACCCATTACTGCTTAAGACGAACCCGGGACACGAGTACCGCGGGAAATTGGAGAAGAACTGGTATTCGGTGGCCGACGCCCACTCGCCGCGCAATGAATCTGCCGAGACGGACGTGGAAGAGTCTTCCGGGCAGTCTGGTCTCAACGAAACGGACTGGTCATCCGGGTCGCCGACGACTAGCATGCATACAGGTAAGCCGCACTGTGCGCGCACGACTGTGGGAGCGGCACCGAACGGATTTGTGGTTGTGCACGTGGAATTGTCGAGTAGAAAGCATTCCATTGTCGGCGAAGGCGTCGGTGGGAGGGGGATTCGACCGAGTGTTTGCCTGCGGGCGGTCGAGCGCGCAAAGGGATTCGGCTGCGATGCGACCGCTCCGCTCCATCACACCGCCGCTCGCAAACGTTTGCGTTGTCGACCGGCGACAATGGCCGTTGGTCACCGATACGGCGAGCGTCGGCCCCGGTTGCGGCAGTTGCGCAAGCAGATTCCTTCCGCACTGGGACCTCCCACAGCGCGCGGCTCCGACCAGCGGTCACCGTCGAGAGCTGACCATCGGCGCGAGCAAACAGTCGCCGTCGGCTACAGACGGCACGGAGACAAAGGCGTAAGGCGTCCGCCATCGCCCGTCAGTACCTACTCCATCGGCACACAACCGCTTAATCGGCTGGTCCGTGTCTGCGCCGTCGACAGACCGCAACGACCGACAACCTGTCGAGTAGCCCGGTGAAGACATGGGACAGCGGCAGACGGAGGCCCACTAGCCAGCCGGCGAGCAACGCCGGTTCGGACGACAGGTGGAGCTTGTCGACGGGCGATCCATGAAGCCGTGAGCCGGTCGTCGCTGTTATCGGTCTGTAAACACTGGCCCGGCGAACGGTCCGCCGCGTCTCATTGAAACGCTGAACACCGCCCAGTTTGCCCACTCTCGGGTTTATTCTTCCGCTGTTGCAAACTTGGTCGGCCGAAATCAATCCTGCGTCGGACGTCGTCGTTTCCATTCGGGCCCCGATTATGGGCCCTACAGCCTTTCGTGTTGGCTTGCTCACGCTAGCATTGATTGTAGCTGGCTCCATCGAGCAGGGACTCTATCGAGTCACACTCAACTTTACCGATCTACCTTACTCGAGCCATCTGAAAAATGTCGCTTCCAAAGCGTTCAGTAGAACTTCACAACATGTCGCCGCAGGCGTCCGCTCGCTGTTCGAGTCGGTACCGGGTGATCAAGACGTCACTATCATCGATTATCGGTAAGTTCAACATTGGCAATTATAATAGGGTGTTGTTGACTTTGGTAAGTGCTTTGTGATAGTGCATTTTCTTTTCCGTACTATGCCCCACTCTTGCTGGCTTTTTATTTGCGCTAGAGTGCGGCGAACAAAAATTATCGACAACGTTTACACAAAGTAAACCGTTTGAGTGACACACTTTTGCGCGCGTTTGTTTACGCAAAAGATATAGACATACCAGACGACGGCTATCTGCAGTAAAAGCTACAATTACGCATGAAAGTGTATTTGATGTCGAAAATTGATTGAACCATATAATCAGGTACCACCAAGTGATTGGAACTTTGGTCACTTTCGATATTTACACAAGCTCTGATTCATCGGTGGTGAGAAAAGCAATCGAGGAAGCGATTGACATCGGATTCATCGGTCAGCTGGCTGTGGCTTCGGAGGGATACGAGTTTCACGTCATTCACGGTATGGTGATTCAATTTCAAGAGCTCATAGAATGTCTACAGGGTGCGTCAAAAGAATGTCAACACAGTTTTAAGAGTTATAACTTTGAAAGTAGGCTATCGATTTTAATGCGGTTTGTTGCATCGTATAGAGCTCGTTAAAACTTAGATTTTATTTTTAGAAACTTAGATTACGGAAATTCATTAAGTTTTACGCATTATGTGGTCATTTTTCGAAAATATGCTATGTCGGTTCTCAACGTGATTGGTTTTCATCGTAACACCGCGTGGATCAGTGCGACGAAGACGACATGAAAGAACTCTAGTACGGTGAAAATCCGCAATCTATCGGAGATCTGAAAAGGTTAATCACAGAAAAAATGGACCAAATCCCAGCTGAGTTCATTGCGAACGTCTGCAAGTCAGTAACTCGACGAATGAACCGATGCACTGAACTCGAGGGTTGTCAAATTGTTAATTAAGCAGTTGATTGTGGTCTTGATGCTTCACAAAAAAACATTCTCAGAGTCATTCCCAGTTTTCATTACCGCCGCTGCTATACTGTTTTTTTTTTGATTTGCGCAAAAGTCGACCGATCCATGCGGTGTTACGATGAAACCAATCGCGTTGAGACCCGAAATCGCATATTTTCGAAAAATGACTACATAATGCGTAAAACTTAACGAATTTGCACGATTCAAAGAAGACAATCTAAGTTTTAATGAGCTCTATACAATGCAACAAACCGCATTAAAATCGATAGTATAGCTCTTAGAACAGTGTTAACATTCTTTTGACACACCCTGTATTGTGCAGCATAGTTGCGTTTCTGTGTCTTATTTTGCAACTTGGATTGCTGATTGTCTCACTCGCCTAATAACAGATTGCTTTTGAGGAGCGACTGGGGAGTGTCCGGATGACCATTTCCAATGCGTGGACGGGTCTTGCATTAAAGCTGTGCTTCAGTGCGATGGCGTCGCCCATTGCCGCGACGGTAGTGACGAGGACGTCGGTCACGGTACAGCAGCGTGTCCTTCGTGCAGCGCTTCGATTGCGTCGTTTACAGCAAACTGTGCGCACTCGGTGCCCGCGATTTCGATGGGCGCCGCCAAAGTGGAGATTGGCATCGGCGAGACGCTTCAACTTTGGGCGACCATTCAACGACTGGACGGCCGCATGGTTCGCTTAGTTTTTACCTATGACATCGTGTGATCTTACCTGGGATCTCAGGTGATTTGGACGCGACAAGATGGCCACGTGCTGGGCCGAGGAGGCGCCGCTGTGGTGGCTGATCCTCGAGTGCACGTCTTGCAGAACGGCACACAGCATCACCTGCGTCTCGAGGTGCGTCAAGTTTTCTATTTTGTCCACCAGCTGGCTCAGTGCAATGTGGATCACTCGTGCACAAGCTCTACTGTTGGTGTCTTTTGTGCAGACCATGCATCCCGAAGATGCGGGGCACTACACCGTGCACGTGGAAGGTACGGAAGTGTCCGCTTCCACCCAAGTGGTCGTCCGAGAGGCGCTCGCCCACTCCAAACCGCAACACTGCCCGCCATCCGAACGGCCCTGTCGCAGCGGACATTGCTTGCTGGACAAGAAATGGTGCGACGGTCGAGCCGATTGTCCCGATGGCGACGATGAACACCATTGTGCCGATGTGGTCGATGACGATTCGTCTTGCTTGCCCGACGAGTTTCATTGCGCTGATGGCGAATGCATTGAATCTAGTCACCAGTGCGACACTGTTCCTGATTGTGACGACGGCTCGGACGAGTTGAACTGCCATCGTAAACATACATTTGCACTTGGTCACTTATAATTGATGTATTGAAGTAGCCCGGATTTCAGCAGCGCACAAAATGGTAAACAAGGCAAGAAATCACAAAAAGGACAAAAGTGTGATGGATGTTGTGAAAACGCTTCCGTCAGGTTGATTGATTCTTGATATTTTATGGCTCATTTCACTTAGTTGCAGATGTGATATTGAGACAGTTTCCAGCCGGCCGTCCGACCGTCGAATGTGCCGACGGCAGCGCACCGGAATGGAGTCTGTACGTGTTGCAGTTCACAGAACAACAATAATGTCTTGAAATTACCCTCGTGTTTCTTGCAGCCACGGCAGTACGTACTGCTGGAGCAACCAGGTCTGCCCGCACGGGACAGTTTGCCTTCACGGCATGTGCTGCAAAACTGCTCGTAAAAACAGTTTGATCGATTCTTTGTCCGATTATGCAAATTTCGTGCCATTTCCTTTGAAGACGAAAATCTCAAGCGATGTCCGGATTGGAAGGTCGAGTGCGCGAACGGCGACTGTATTGGGTCAGAGCAGAAGTGCGATCGCAAGTACGACTGCTCCGATGGGTCGGATGAAACCGACTGCGGTTCGTGTTTTATTCAATTTTCAAACAATTTTTATACTCATAATTTCTCAGACGGTAAAGAGAGTACCGTAGAAAGCACCGAAACCCCAGAATTTTCGATCTGCAATAGTGGCTAAATGTCGTTTTGGAACGTTTACTAGAAATGGGTTTAAATTATACGAATTAATGATACTCAATTCAATAAATTCTGGATTTTGACAGCGCGCGACATTCAATTGAGGGGTTTTCGATTGCTTTCCGGTTAAC